>BKCP01011959.1:617308-629145 GCA_008636005.1 Striga asiatica | reverse complement strand
GACAAAACTCAAAACAGAGAAAGTAGAAAAGCCCAAGAGCTTCAAGAAATGGAGTTCCTCCACCTCCTGGGCCCCTTCCGGGCCACGTCATTCGGGCCACCCGACTCCTGGTGCTGCGTGGGGCCCACATCATTCGTCTTGGCCAGTCGGCTGAGCTTCTTCCACCCGCTGGTCCACGCGGACGATGACTGCTTGGGCTTGATCGCGGCCCGGTCCAGCTGGCGCTGCAGGGCCTCCACCTCTCCCTGAAGCTCCGCGTACTTGGATTTCACGCCGTCGAGCTCAAACTTAAGGGTATTAATGTCCTTTTTAGCAGCGGCCCAACCCTCCTGAAACGACTGAGGCGTGCCCTCCAGCAGAGTCCGCCGGCTGGGGACGAGGGGCTGGTAGTGGTGGGGCCCACCACCGGAGGGTTCCTTCAAAGATGACGTGGCGAGTGCGTTACTGATCTTGACCTGCTCGGAAAAGATGACCTGGACCACCACGCGCAGCGGTAGCCGCTCGTTTTGGGCCGCGTGCATGCACGCGTCCATCGACAGCTTCTGACAGTCCATCACTCGGCACAACCGTTTGCGCTCGTGCTCGGTTAGCGTCGGGTGTGCCTGTAATGTGTATATAATTATATATATATATAAGGGTAAATAATTTTTTTCAATTTGTACTATACGTGATTTTGAGATTTTCAACCTTAAGTATTTTTTTTGTTGTAAAATGCTACCTGAACTATATATACAGTCACTATTTGCACGCTCGACCACATCTTGACCATACACGTGTCCTTTTTTGCGGATGATCAGACGGTCAAAAAGTAGTCGAGCGTGCAAATAATTGTATATATATAGTTCAAGTTGCATTTTACAAGAAAAAAAATAAAATACTTTAGGTTCCCAAAAACACGTATAGTACAGGTTGGAAAAAATTATTTACCCTATATATAAATACTTTTGATATTTGAAAACGAAAAATCGAGACATATTATTACCTTAAGGTAGGAATCGACGGCCCTATACAGCCCGTCATCGCAGGTCCTGGCGGAGTCTGGAAGAGACTCCGCCAGAACCTGAAATTTGGTCAACGAAAGATTTCGATCTCTTGACACCTCAGTCAAATAGCTGTCGACCAGCCTCGCCACCCTGGCCTTGGCATTCGGATTTCCCACCACTGCTCTGTGGGCCCCATCGTCTGATAACAACTGCTGCTGCTGCTGGCTGGGGCTCGAATCCTCCGACTGCTCGTGCACGAGAAAGTGCTCTAGCAGGCGCTGCACGAGGTCCACGTCGTACATGGTCTCGGTTTTCCCGTAAGTGGGTATGAGGAGGTCGGCTAGGGCTGCTTGCTCGAATTGCATTCCGACACGTTTTTCGAGCTCCGTGACGAGTGCAGGTGCTACTTTGAGCATGTTGGCTGTTCTCAGAAGTCGGAGGAGGAAGCTGCATGAGACGCTGTCTTTTTGTGGGGGGATTATGCTTATCAGGCTCTCCACTATCATCCTCTGGTCCTTGGCCTGCACGCACGTCATGCATAGATTTTCCGTAAAATGAAATGAATCGAAATCGAATGTGAGTATGCTTGGATTCGAATTCATCGCCTTCTGTATATGAGTTCGAATTTTATTCGGATATTCATAGACAGAGTTTATATCATGGAAATTGAACATAAGATGGTGTTCATCCATAAGTAAAAGTAATGTTAAATATACAATTCCCTCTCCTACAAATACAGGCTTATGCCAATTTCCAAAAATGAGAAAGTAAACGGATCTCTAAATATAGTTCCTCTGAACCACATTTTTCTAAACGAACCAAAGACAATCCGAGTTGATCTTGTAAAAGATCCGCTACAGAACGAGTGCGCTTATTTTTTCAACTGTTTCAAACAAATTTCATGATCTAAATACTCTATCTAAAGAAACAAGACTCTCATTTTGGGACACTTTCAAGAAAACTTGATCTATCTTTTATTGAATGGAATAAGTACGAATAATCCTAGTTCCTGAACTACCAAGATTCACGCATCGAATATTTGAACGTTATCCAAATCAAACATCTCAGTTTTTTCATCTCCATATTCCTATTCAAATCACAATAAGCGTTCCCATTCAAATCCGATTTCTTTTACAAACTTACCTGCAGAGAGCTTGCAGCCGGCAAACTTTCTTCCTTAACCCCCGACACAATCATATGCAACCCACCTTTCCACCCCCCACCGCCACTACTCCCACCATCTTCTGCCACCTGTCCCGAGAGCCACTTCCCGGCATAATACGTAATAGCAGCCCCAATAAGATCATGCCTCATACCCTTCACCTTGATAGCCGTCACAACCCTCACAAAATGATCGATCCGCAAAATCGACACATCTTCAAACCACCAATCGGGCGGAACAGCTGCCCTGCCCGGGCTGGCCGAATGGCCCGAATCCTTAGCCTCGTTATTCCACCTCGGGCTCGACGAGGCCCGGCCCGTATACTGCCACCGGATCCCTTTCGGGTTCGCGCAGGCCTTCCAAGCAATGGACTCGCTGCACCTGCGCACGATCTGGAGATTCTCGGCCCACGGGGAAAGGGGCTCGCAGCTTTTCAGCACGATAATCGAGTCTCGCCAAGAGGAGAGGACTACGTAGCTGAGGAAGGCCTCAGTTTTGAAGATGAGGTTGCCTTCTTCTAAATCCTCCGTCATTTCGAGATATTCGGCCGCGCAGCGGAGGCCCGAGATGTTGGCTGCGGTTAGGTCAACTGCGATTCCGTAGCAGAATTTGGCTGCCAGCTCGAAGGAGGCCGGGCCGCCGGGTAGGTCGTCGAGGATTATGCGGTTAGGGTCGGGTTCGCGCGGGTCGTATATGATTCGGTTCATTTTGCCGCTCCGGGATAGAAGGGGGTACTGTTCAATTTTTTTTTTTTGGAAAATAAAAATTCCAAGTTCATATTTTATGAAAACAAGAAAACAATCGAATTTAAGTAAATTACTCCACCTTGTGTAGATGGAAGCTGACGTCACCAATTTGGATAAGGAGGTCACTTGGGATATCAGTAGCTACGTACCTAGTTTTTGCGAGGAACATATGGGATTATATGGTTTTTATTAGTGTTTCAGCTCAATAGACACGGAAACTATGATTGTTTTCTGAAAAGAAGTAAAAAGATTGAAACTTTAATGAGACATACCAAGATTGGCCTCGTTGTTCGAAGCCGTCGGTTTTGACGCCGGGTTTGCTGGTGGATAGAACTCCATTGCCATAGTCTCGTCCTCCCACAGATTCAGTTTCAGAATCCCACATGACTGGGAACGAAAATGAACAAAAGAACACACAAACAAAGGGAAAAAACAAAAACCAGAACGAAATGAAGAAAATGAGCAGAGTAGAAGATGAAAAGGAGATTCTTTTTATTTTTATCTTTGTTGGAGTAAAAGGAGAAAAACCCACATGGGGATTGTTGGATTTTATCTCAAAAACTGTTGAGGGGGGTTTTGTCAGGAAATTCGAAGGGCTGCCACAGGCTGTGAAGTTGTGGGCAGATTAACTCTGTGTTTTTGGATATTTTCTCACTGATAATGCTTTTCTTTAACCATGAAATTCAGGGGCTGTTTTCGTTGTTATTCTTTAGCAAAAAGATTGGATCTTTTTTTCTTTTGATTTGTCCATTAATAATATCCTTTCTGTGAGGTAACTGTCAGGCATTTGACCTCACTTCAGGCTAAAAGGGCCAGGGACTCTCTCTGTCTTGAGTGTGTTTGTGGCTGCGAATGTATGCAAATGTACATTAATATGAGTATATCATGTTACTGTGTAATAAGGTACTGTGGGTTGTTGCTAAATTAGCTACAATTATAGAAGGCTCAATTGTATTTGGAGTTATAATTATTTAGAAAAACTACTTGGGATTTGATTTCAATGTTTATTTAAATATTTTTTTGTAGATGTTTACTAGTACAATACCCGTGTATTATATAAATCTTTGATAAAATAATTAAATGTACAACAAAAAATAAAAGAAAAAATGGCAATATATTTTATTAAGTTGAAAAAAATACATAAGGAACAATATTTAATTATTTATAATAAAGAACTAAGTAACTTAACAATATCATTTTAAATTCTGAAAATTAATTTATATATATCATTAGTTTTATTTATAATATTTTTATTTAAAACATATAAAGGAATAATATGGACAAAGCACAAAATTAGGAAAGTAAGATAATATCAGTGTTTTAAAAGTCGCTAAGCGCCCGCTAGGCGCTCGACCAATGCCTAGCGCCTAGAGCGCCTAGTCGGGGCCTAGGCGGGGCCCAGAAATCAATAGTAAATACCTTATTTTTTATTTATTTTAACTACCTACAAAATAAAATTATCTCAACATATAATAAATTCACACACCAAAGTCTAAATAATAATATTAGTATATATTAAAGAAAACATGATAACAAAATAATGTAATTAGTATTTAAAAAAATAAAAAAAAATTGAAAAATTGCCGCCGAGCCCGCCTAGGAGCGCCTAGGTCCGCCAATGCCCGCCTAGCCGCCTGGCCAATTTTTTCTGTCGATTTGTACAAATCGGAGGCGCCCGGACACCGTCTAGCGCCTAGGCTGATTTTTAGAACAGTGGATAATATGCATAATATAGAAATAAAATAATAAATAAATTTATATGAAATAGTTTAAATATAATAAATATGTATATATATGGCAATCCAAACTCAAACTGATTGATATAAAGAATTAGTAATTTTTATGCAAGTCATATTATAAATCATAATATATTTTCACATAAGATTACAAAGCGTGTAAAGTTGTCACTTAAGCTTAGCGCGTCCGAAAATTACATATAAGGGAGATAAAATTAAAACAAATATAAGTGGTATAAACTGTNGAGTATTTCCTTTTTTATGGTTAACTGATTAACTTTGCATTCGATATTTGCAAGGGACCACCTTTGTTCTTGTTAATCATGCCTTCGGACGAGTAATTACTAGGTTCGATGAAATTTTGCACCAATAATGAATGTAATGTATATATGTTTGCAGCGGCGGATCTAAAAATTTTCATGAGTCAGAGCAAAAAATAGTTGAATGTTTTTTTCAACGTACTGCACAAAATACTTATATTAACAATGAAATAAATCATTGAAACAATCAGGTCATGAAGTGTTCCCTATTCAAATTGACTTTGACTTAATACTAAAAAATGAAATAGAGAATAAAGTTTGGTTATTTGATTTCACATTTTTATTATTATTAGAAAAATATACCAAAAATATTTTATAATCACTTTTCCTTCATTTTTTGTTATAAACAAATCATTTTGAAATATAATTTATTAATTTAAGAAAAGCCAAAATGTCATCATTTGTATTTCTATTATTTTATAAAGAGTTCCTTATGGATTATCTTATTAACAGAGTTTTTCATTGTCAACTACCAAACTTTGTAATTCTATTTGTTAGTTTCTAAGGATTCAAAATAGTCCATATAAATATGGACCTTTATCTAGAACTTTCAAATTTGAACACTTGACTAACTTAAATTGCAAATATATTTTAAAAGTTAATAACACTTATATTTGTTATTATTTGTTATGTATGATAAATGAAATTAGTCAGATTTTGACGATCTATAATTTGACATTCATATCGTATATATAAATTAATAATTATATCTATTTGATCTCTATTAATAAAAATTTAAATATTCATCAATTATAATTGAAAAAACAATAAATTTATTTGTCAAACTTATTATATAATATAAGTACTAAAAATAATATAGTATAGATTGTTGAATCTGACAGGTGAGGTATATCATTTTAAATAAAAATATAATGTAATTTTGCAAGAATTATTTTTGATTTAGGATAAATACATGTATTTATATTTTTACAAATATTAAATATAAAATTTTAATTAATACATGTTAACTATATAAATTATGTATTAGCACCAAAAATCCAACCTAGACAATTGCCTAGGCTAGCCTCTGCGTAGATCCGCCATTGTCTCTTTGCAATAATTATTGCAGATGTGGGGTTACTTTGCAAAATTCTATAGCCTTTTGATTGAAGGAAACGTTCCACTTTACATGCTTTCGGCAGTCATTTTTTAGTGAAAAATGTTATAGGTATATAATATTGTACATAGTGGTGTACATAACACTGACATTGAGTGAGACTCATCCAATATAAAAAATCAAGTGGACCCCACTCAATGTGAGTGTTATGTACACCTCTATATACATTTATTATGTACTTGTATCATTTTTCTTCTAATAATACTCCATCCTCTTGTCGAGTTAGAGGACGAAATTATGTAAAAACCCCTACTCAAATCTATTGAACTTTTATGAGTCTAGCTCAATTTTTTTTTTTTTTAATCTAATTAAAAGATGAACATAAATCATTTTCATAAAGTGAGATATTTTAGGATTCTAAATTAATATGATATAAATATGTAATATTTAAAATCAATACAACATAAGAATAATAAAATATTAATTGATAGTGATTGGTAGTTAGAAATAGTGAAATACATGAATATCTAAATAATAGTTTGGTAGAAAAATACATAATAATAGTTATTTTTTAATAGTGTTAGTAAGATTTTTAGAGAAATATAAGATGGAATTAATAAAGAATATCTTTTGTAATATTTTATTTTTGTTTCGATAAGAATAATTTTCCACTAAACAGATAAAAATGAAAAAAAAAAATACATCCAATCTAACGAGTGGATTTGAGATCACAAGTGGCTGGTTTTTGTTTTAGAATTTTAATTAATTCATTCGCGTATAGTATAGAAAGTGATTACTTATTATTATTATTATTATCTATATATATATATAATTGCTAGCTAAGCAATAAATTTTACCTAATAAATAAAATTTAATAAATTTTACCTATGTGGCAAATCATTAATAAAACTTAATAAATAGAACCTAATAAATTTTATTTATGTGGCATTAATACACCCAATCTCATTAATAAGAAAATATTTCATTACATTTTTTGGATTAATTAAGACAAAAGCCATTATATTTTATGTTAATTGATTAGTAATTATATTTTTTATTGAATAATATAATAGTTAATATTAAAATTAGTAATTATATTTTATACTAAATAATATATGAAAGTTACATAAAATTATATTTTACACTAAAATCAATATTTTTTTATATGATGAAGATGTTGTTTATTAATAAATTAATTTTATTTATGTCATAGTAAAATTTCTTAAAATCACATAAGCAATTGTTATAATAAATGTAATATTTTTCAGCTAATTAATTGGTCATGATCACTCAAAATTATAAAAAGTATGTATTTATTGCATTTTATGCAATCAATATAGTGATTCGTATACAATCAAATCGTGTGTACTATTTATTTTAACCAATGATCAAATTTTAAAATATAATACTATTATATAATTTATAAATTTAAAATTATATACATAAATATAACTTATAATATTTAATTTTATTTACATCTGTGCAAATGCACAAGATCGAATACTAGTTATTATTTTATTTCTAAATATGATGATATATATGTTGAACTTGTTCACTTTCAAACTCAGCAATGGACTTGAGATAGAATCAATACACCCATCATTTAACAATATATGTGATTAATAGGTCTTGATTTTATTAACCTGATAAATTAAATAGAACAAATAAATTTTGAGAATGTGACAGATAAAATGAAACGAAAAGGACTGAGCATTATCATTTTGCTAAAAATTTAATTAATATCTACTGTAAACTTGTCCTCATGTTAACAAAAATAAAATAAATAAAAAACCTCCCTTTATCAATACTATGAATGGAGAACAAAATTACAATCTCATCACCTGCCATGGTGGACACAAATTATATGTTTATACATAATGAGTATATGATTATTGAGCTGCATCATATAGAAGTAGAACTATGGATATAATGAGGAACATTAATCAACAGCAGAAAACGTGAAACACCAGATCTTGATTGTGTATGATAGACACATTATAAGGTACCAAAAATGGTATGTGTTAGGATTTTGAATTGACATAATTCGAATAACTTTTTTTTTTTATTTGATTATATTTCTTGTAGATTACTTAAAAATAAAGCAAGACAAATAAAAGATTAAAGATCGACTTATTTATGAAGCTTTCGTGTTATTAATTGTTGTATATTGAGTTAGATTTTATTTAGATTTAACTATCTATTTAGGAAGGACAAGCATGGAAGTATATGGGTGCGGCTCAAGGATGAGGACATGAGTACAATGACTTAGAGGAACGGAGAATATTGAAGATATAGACCAGTTGGAACAATATCCGTCGAATTTTGCAAATGAGGAAATTTGTGTTCCTACATGACTTCGGAACTTGCATATTTAAGGTGATTTAAAGATCTTCAAGAATGGACAATGAAGGAAACTTGCCCTTGGTGAAGATTCTGAAGATTCACAATTATCAAAAGAAAATGATCGACGTCTTCGTTTTTATACACTAATGATTGAGAGAGAGAGAGAGAGACTGAGTATTCTGAGAGCTTATTTAGCATTGTATTTCATAAATTTAGTCAAGCTTTCAATATGTGTTCTTACGAGCTCAAAACTAGACATCTTTATCTTTATTGTTTTATTCAATATGAGATCGAATATTATCTATGGGATTATTAATTGTTTACATCAACAGGGTAATGTTCCCCATATTAGGACAAGAACAAAAGAAGATAAGCACTCCATGTTAAATGCCCATCTTCCTGTGAAATAATTTAGGTTTGTATCCGAATATAAATAAATTGGCAAATCAGAAAGGAGGAAGTGTACCAAAATTATAAGGTTTTGAGTGGTCTACTGTTATTTATAACTAACCCATTCATGACATATATTTTGATGGCCCCCAAAGTTGTGGTTAGCCTTGACAAGTCATTCTCTAAAATTTGAACTATATATATACATTATTGGTCATGCCAATGGTTTTTTATTTATTTCTCATATATCTATCACAATCTTCTGGCATGTGGTCTGTCCCATTCATAATTTAATGTTTTGGTGACCCAGTGTTTGGGCATAAGAATATTAATAATGCCAAAGTGAGTATTTATATTTTCAAACTTTCAAGATAAAATGTAAAAGTATAAAACAACATAAACTAAAATAAGACATTCCAAAATATAAATATATATTTTCAATTAAAATAATATGACAGATGATCCATTCAACAGTTAGACCTATGTTAAAAAAAAAAAAAAAAATTGTATCCAAAGAAAAAAAAATTGGGACTACTTTTAACGGCAAAAATTTTCATTCCAAAAGTTTACATTGAGGTAGTGTCAGAAGAACGAGTGAGCCCATATCGCATATACAGCTGCATTAAATTAAACATATATAACTTTACAGCTTGGAGTTTTAATTTATCCCCTTTTAAATTAATTCACTGTTGATTCTTCTTCTTCTTTTTCTTCTTCTTTTTTTTGGCAATGGAAAAAATAAATGAATATTCTGAGTACCTAATGTTTTATTTTATTTTTCTCACTTCCTTTTTCTCTTAGGCATATTTTCATTTCATTATCTGAGTAAATTAAGCTTTCCAATTAGAAAATCCTGGCATCCATGCTTAGGTCGGCCGGCGTCCCTCACGGCGGTGCCGCGCCTAGATTCCGCCGCAGTAATTTAATTATAATGAGTAATTAGTAAGAAATTACAAGTAATAATCATTGCCCAATGATTATTCTTTTGCTTACACTGGGCTTCATCGAAAATCTAGACAAGTAGTCACATTGCAGTTAAAAAAGTACTACTCCACTATTTAATTTATCACGTGCACAGCTGTGGAGGTTTCACACACTTTTTGACCGCCCTGTCGTGGCAAATTCTCCTCCACAAACATATTGAATTCTGAATTGCTAAATAACGCACCCATTTTACTAATACCGCACCCTAAAATGATAATTTTGCCCTTTATTCTTATTTTTTTTTTAAAAAAATGTCCCACCTTCTAACCTCTTTATCGGTCGAACCGAGCACCGAAAAATTCCGAAAATACCTCCAAATAATTCCGGCGAAAAAATGCTATCCAACAAGACCGGTCATGCGGCGGTCGACCGGTCAAACCGGCCGGTCAAACCGGCCCTAAACCGGTCAAACCGGCCGCACTGGAACAAAAAATTTTAATTTTTTTTTTATTTTTTTTAAACCGGCCGGTCGCTGATTGCGGCTGCAACACGACCGGCCGAAGGCTGATTGCGGCCGCGACTCGGCCAGCCGCACGCGGCCGGTAATAGCGGCCACAACTCGCTCGGCCGCGCGCGGCCAGGCCAATTTTTTTTTTTTTTTTAAATTTTAAATATTTAAAAAATATATAATTTTTTTACTACTATTAATTATTAGAGAAACCGATTAATAGTTATTAAGGCAAGTTGCTACAACATATATAGCTATTCATTGCCTTACATTGAACTTTCTCATTCAATGTGGGATAATTGCAAATCAAAGTTTTCACTCTCCCAACCTTTTATAGCCACTCTTGGTCTTTATTATTGTGTTTGTAATCCATGTGGGATTGTCTCAAAACTTCTTTTTTGCTTTCAAAATCAATGTGGGACTAAATGATCCATGCTTTAACACACTTTCACTATGTATGTCAAGATGAATATCACATTATCATTAATTAAACTTATTATTATCTTAAACAGATAAACGATTAAATTTAACTAAATGAACATGAAAATTGTAATATATTTTAATATATACCATAATAATTTATAACTTCTAACATAATAGTAATAAATTCTAATTTATAACATAATCAATTCTAATCTATAATACAATAATTTCTAACCTCTAACAAAATAATAATAAATTCTATTTGCATTTCTAACTATTTGTACATATAAATTAATTTGTATTTTGTTTTAAATTTTCGTGGTTTTTAATTTTTTTAATTAAAAAATGTTGAAATATAAAAAATATATTTAAATAATTTCATATATATTATTATATATTTTATAATAAATGAAAAAAAAATTAATAATTAAATTTGATTAATAATTAAAATATATTAATAATTTAAATTAATATATATTAAATTATATATATTAATATTTTCATATATATTATTATACATTCATATATATGAATATGTATAATTTAATAATATTAATATATATTTTATATAAATATATATTAATAGAATTAATATATTATATAATATATATTATATTAATATAGTTATTATAAATTATGATAGTATAAAATATAATTAATTATAATGAAAAAAGTATATTAATATGATATGGGATATTATATAGCTGAGGAATAGACCGGTTTGCATCATCGGTCGAGCAACCTCGAAGTGGAGAAAACCGGATTGGGAGAAAGATGATCGACCAAAAAGGAGGAGATCGAGCAGAATAGCAGAGCTGGTCGAGGATCGACCAAAAGGGAGGAGATCGAGCACTCAACAGGTGAAGAGCAGTCTAGGGCGTGGCTTGAACGCGAGAAGGCGCGTGGATGACGTTAGAAGATCTCAACGGCCTGCGCAGAATAATAATCTCCCTCAGCTCAGAGGGACACGTGGCGAGAATATATTGGTGCAGAGTGATAGTGGCGAAAACTACCCCTGACATCTCTGACACACGTACACTATGTGTGTACGGACGGGCAGTACGGGCAGGACAGCTCACCAAAAGCAGGGCAGTTTTTAGGGCAGGTATCTCACTCCTATATATATGGGAGTGGGTCTTTTCTTGTAGCCTACGATTTATCCATTCTTTACTTTGGAAAATTGAACAAACACATACTGACTTAAGCATCGGAGGCTCTTCACCGGAAAACCCCTCCGGTGTGAGA
>BKCP01011959.1:600468-612512 GCA_008636005.1 Striga asiatica | reverse complement strand
TTTTATTTTTAGAGTAAAAAAAATACGTGGGGCATGATTATTTTGTATTTTACCCAGGGTCCCAAAATGTTCAAGATCGGCTCTGCCTCGCCATGCATAAGGTGGTAAATTGTTATGAAACATGTTATCATCATGCATTGAAAGGTTTATTTGGAATGGAATCTATATATATATATATATAATAAGAATTACCATTTACTAAAAATAGTAGCCAAAATTTAGGAAACATTTAATGCATACCATTTTTAGAAACTTTTTAAATATATGCATTAATTGCTTCTATATACACGTTTCAAATAAGATCAAATAAGATATGTTCAAAAAAATTACTTAAATAATCAATGATATTCATTATAATAAATTACAAGATTGCTTTTCTATAATTCATGTTGATAATAATTTGGTCAAGATAAATATTATTTTATTAATATATGTAATACTTTCATTGATATTCATTATAATAAATTACAAGATTGATCTCTATGATCTATGTTGATAATATTTTGGTCAAGATAAATATTACACCATATTTTAAGTTCTAACCATAATATTAATTTTTTTCACAAATATTCACTTTTTATCCAAAAATATTTATGAAATTCTAAAAAAACATGTGTATATTTTGTAAAATATTTATACACTATTTAATTTTAAATTTATTTACATATTTTAAATTGATTACATAAATAAATAATCCTAACGTGCATTAAATATTTTTCATTACATAAAATAAAAAGAAAAAGAAGACGTACAACTTCTATAACTTTACAAATAATAATGACATCATATGACAACAAAGTTTATAATAAAATAATAATTAAGTATTATATATGGTGAACAAGAATAAATAAAATTGTTATTCTCTCTTATATCAAGGAATAAATATATATACTAAAATCAAATTTATATTAATATAAATGTGTTAGTGAGATAATATATTAATTATTTTACAAGTTAGCCCTAACATGCTCATATTTAATGTTTTGACTAAAAAAACAACGCTGATTAAAAGAAGTGAAAAATAAATTGTAACCTTATTGTTTATTACACTTAACGCTGATTAAAAGAGGTGGAAGATAGATGATAGCCCTATTGCTTTATATAATTAACGGACAAAGCCAGTAAATAACTTATTTAATATTTATGTTCCGTGCATCGCACGGGGGTACGTACTAGTCATACATAATTAGGCCCCAAAATTCAAACAACAACCATCTGAAAAATAAATAAATAAATAAATATATAAATAATTGTAGCAAGAACGAAAGAAAGAAAACCAGCAACCAAGATTGTTTTATGTTACTTGTAAGAGAAAGAGATGTCATGAAATCCATTACATATTTCAGATTTTACACCACGCAATCAGGAGTAAAGTTTCCTGTTACAAACACATAAAAAAAAAAACAAATAAGTAACATCACGACCTGAACCCATTGCTCAAATATCCCCCGTTCTTATTGCTAAATAACCATCTCACATTCATTATTCTCTCTTTCTACTAGATTAAAATTCCCAAATCTGCTTGTAAAACTTGGGTTACTTCAAAAACCTCATCTCAATTCATCCAACAAGTCACAACCCTTTTTCGTGTACCAACACATGAAAGCCATCTGTCTTATCTTCCATCCCAACTTCCTTAAACCCCTTCACGACTTTATTACACATGTCGAGATTAAATTCCGAACTCGTGGATTGCTTCCACTGATCGACTATCTCACCAGCCTCTCTCAAATGCCCGAGCATCAAGTACGAAGAAAGTACACAAACATAATTTCTTCCAGTCATCTTCTGTCTCGTTGTCCTCATGGACTGCCAAATCTGGTCAACTCTATCTTTATTCCCCAAACCCCCATAAAGAATCACCAGAAAGTCATATGATATGAGTTCCCTCTGCGTAACACCACCTTTCTCGCTTTCCACTAAAGAGCCCAAACCCGAATCTGAATTCTCTAGTTGACCGGCCATAATGTAAATTCTAGCAAGTTTTGAATATCTAATCCAAGTCTCGTCGCAGCCCGGGTCGACACACATCTCGTCAAGAATTTTTTCGGCTTCATCAATTTTTAAAGCCGCAGCACAAGAACTCACCCATAAATTGTACGTAAATAAATCTCGGGCAACATTTCGGGTTTTCATGTCCTCAATAACTGAGGGAACCTTTTCAAACTGGCCTACCGAGATGTATAGAGTCATTAGCTCATTGAAAGTGATTGCACTTAACATTGCACTTAACGGGGGAAATGAATCCTTTATTCTTTTGTAGAGGAGTTCGGCCTTTTCGGTTAGTTTTAGGCTGGCATAGGAGTGTAGGAGGGCTGTGTATGTCTCGCTAGTTTTATACAAGAGAGGTAGAATTTCAAAGTAACGTTCAGCTGCATCAATGCCGAAAACTCGGGCCAATAAGTTGATACGGACAGCATAGTCAGAGACGGATAAGAAATACTCCTTGTGACTGACCATCCATTCTGATATCTGCAAGTTCGAAAGAAAATGCATAAAATAAAAATGTGACTTAAGTAATGATTCGAGGGAAGTTTAAGCGTTAAAAGGACATAACAAAAGGGGTGCGCTAAAGGTGTTATGTGTAAGCACCAATTGTGAACGTGCTTTTTATTTGTCACAACTCACAGGTTACAATTTACATGAATCAATTAAGGAACAGGATCTTGGGGTCTCCCTGATAAAGAGAAATAGGAAAGAAAAGGAATAAATGAAGAAGAAACCTGCAGATAAGAATATTCTACTGTGTATACTTTTCATTCCAAAAATCAATTACAACCAAGAAACAGGCTTCAGCAGGAAACATTTGCTTGGTTGAATGCAAATACTCTCCTCTAATTTTATAAGGGCACAAGATAGTTGCACCCAGTTAGCTAGAACTAAAGGTGTTGAAGTCAAGTGCATACTTAAACATAAACAGGACAAATTGTGCACCAAATGGAGGATGGCAACATGTGAATAAAAGGAGCTGTAATTTTTGTAGACAACATCAAGCCAATCTCAAAGCTATTGCCATTTGAGCAACAAGTTTCACCTCTAGCAGTAGCACAGTGCAAATCAAACAACTTATACTTTACATACCACTACATTCTTTGTGGTCTTTCTCACAGTTAAACCAAACATCCATTCAGTTGATTACACATTTTCTTTTACCTTTTTTTTTTTTTAATTTTTTTTTCCAGTGTTCTCAAATTTAAGTTGGACATTCAAAACAAATCAAGCAAGAACACATATATATGTTCGAGACTCTACATAAATCACCCTTTTCCATCCATCTCAAATTCCCAACATCAGGAGCATAAAGAAGAAAACTTTACATACCTCAAGTGCGTGCTTGTATCGGTGAGATATGCGGAGGTCCCTGGAGATGCTTCGGAGATCGGAAATGGTGATTTCATTGCCTTCCCCAACCCATTTCTCTAAAACAGTGGTCACACTTCTCTTGGGAAGCCTGAGCCTGAAAATTCGGCTCTTCAAATCATCTTTCTCTTCTTCTTCAGGAAAATCATCCACGATTTCGGCATGCGCCGCCGTGATTGTCTCTTGTTTAACAGCTTCGATGCTTGAGGAAATGGATCTGAATCGAAATTTCTTGTGCCCTTGCAAATTTCTACATACAAGAAATATGAATCAAAATCAATTTGATTCAATCCAGGCAAAACAAAATTGAGCTAGGAAGTACGATAATTAGAATAAAATGGAGATTCTGGTCGAAAATACGCGGACCTGGCGAGAGTTAGGAAGATGGAGCGGGCAGCCATTGGAGTTCAGTGCTGTTCTTACCGGACGCTGTGTAATGAATGGGAATTTAAGGTTTAAACGTAGATTTCATTAATAATTATGTTTATGGCACTTGAGATAAATCATCAATCATCATGTTACCTCTTTTTTTTTTTTTTAAAACATAGATTTCATTAATAAAAATAAACTAGTACAATACCCGTGTAAACACACGGGTGTTGAATTAGGAAGCATATGTAAATAATATTATTTTTTTAAACTAAAATAATTTAATTTTATATAAAAATTACTTTGGGTTTTAATTAAATTTTTAAATTATATTTTTTTAATCATAATAATTAAACACTCGTATATTAAATGGAAATATCAACTCATATTGAATTTTTTTTACTTATATCATATAACATGATCGATATTATTTACTATTATTAAGTAAAAAATATATATCTTAAATAAATAAAAATAATATGGTGATATGTATATGCATAAGCGCAGAATATGTTTGTTTAATATTAAGCAAAATGGATTAATTTTGTACTTAATTAGATGCCTAATACATCAAATGCCGTATCCATCGTGCTTCACAGTTTTCTAACTTTATATGCAATTTTAGAATTTAGATAAATAATTATTTATTTTTATTAGATTGATAACATACCAATTAGATTTGAAATAAATATCATTTTTAAAAAAGAATGCATACCAATTTTATTACTTTATAATATAATTTATAGTTTTATTTGATATCTTTTAATTTAGTTTGATAAATAAACTAAATTTTATTTATAAGAATATATATTATTATTTTGTGTTATATATATAATATGGATGTCAAATCAAAAATCGTTAAAAGATAGTTAAATTTGATATATTATATATAAAAAATAAAATACAAACAAAAAAGTTATAGAATCTTTAAATAAGAAGAAGAAAAATTTATAATAACTAATGAATGAATTAAATAAGAAAATGAAATGTAATGTAGGAAAAAAAAAATATAAATTAATTTATGGTAACTAATTGTAGAAGCAAAAAAGGAAAAAATCAATGGATGAGGGCAGTGAAACTATAGACAGTGACTTTGATCTTAGATCAGAAAGTAGTTGTGGGACGGATGATGATGACTTTGATCACAATGTAGACAAATCTGTGGAGTTTGAAATTGAACCTGAGTCTGATAGTGGGGAAGAAGATTTGGTTGAAACTCAACTTGATTTTGATGAGTTTTGTTCAGATACTGAAACAGTTGAAAAGAGAGAAATTGTCTTTAATCCTAGCAATATCTATGATCCAACATTTGCATTAGGAATGGTCTTTGGTACTAGAGAAGAGTTTAAGAAAGCTGTACAGTCTCATGCTATTAAGTCCAAAAGAAGTGTGAAATTGAAAAAAAATGATAAGATTAGGGTCCATGCAGTATGTTATTCAGAGGAGTGTCAGTGGAAAATTCATGCCCTGAAGATTACTGACCAGGAAGCCTTCAAGATAACCACTTACAACCCCACCCATACATGCCCTATATCTTTTCATCTTAAAAACATTAAAAGTAAGTGGTTATCTGAGAGGTACTTGAGCAAGTTTCAGGCTGATTCCTCAAGAAAAATAAAGGGATTTAGAAGGGAAGTGGTTCATGAGTTGGGGGTTGGGATTTCCAGGCACCAGGCTTATAGGGCTAAGAAGAGAGCTCTATAGGTACTTGAGGGAAATCCAGATTCACAATATGAAAAGTTGTGGGATTATGCCCAACAACTGAGGGATACAAATCCTGGTTCAACTGTGATTCTAGATGTTGAAGAAGATGATGGTGTTCCTAGGTTCTCCAAATTCTATGTTTGTTTTGCTGCACTGAAGGAAGGTTTTAGGAGTGGTCTTAGGCCAATAATAGGGGTTGATGGCTGTCATTTGTCTGGACCCCACAAGGGTATTCTTCTTACTGCTGTAGGTGTTGATTCTAACAACAACATATATCCCTTAGCTTATGCTGTGGTTGGTAAAGAATCTAGGGATACTTGGGAGTGGTTTCTGATTGCATTGAAACATGATCTTGGCATTGTGCATGACAGTGATTGTACTTTCATTAGTGATAAACAGAAAGGGTTGATTGTGGCTTTTCAGAATGTTTTTCCTGACTCAACACATAGATTTTGTGTTAGACATCTGCACAATAAGTTTAAAAATGCTGGTTACAGAGGGGCTGCATTTAAAAATGCCTTATGGGCTGCTGCACAGACAACTACTGTGGGTGAGTTCCATTTTAGAATGAGACAAATGAGCAGTGGCGAAACCACATTGAGGGCCGGAGTGGCGCCGGCCCTCCAAAAAAAAAATTTGGGGGTTTTGGTGAGAGGTTGAGGCAATCGAAGGGGCTGGAAATGGAAGTGCGCCCTTTGAGCGCCCTTCCGATGCCGCCGGAGGCCCGAAAGAAGATGAATCTGGGCCCTCCCCGTGCTGGGATCCTGGTTTCGCCACTGAAATGAGAGAAATATGTGTAGAAGCTGTAGACTGGTTCAATGACAAGAACCCTGCACATTGGTCAAAATCACAGTTTGAGGAAAAACCAAAGTGTGACATCTTGTTGCATAACTTGTGTGAGAGTGTTAATGCATGCATTGTTGATGCTAGAGAGGAACCCATAGTGACTGTTTGAATGAATCAGAATGTACTTAGTGAAAAGGCTTCAAAGAAACAGGGATAGGGCAGAATTGAGATGGAAAGGCAATGTGTGTCCAAAGATCATTAAGACAGTGGAGGCTAATATGGCAAAGTTAGGTGGCTGCATGCCTATAAAAAGTGACAACACTCACTATCAAATAGAGTGTTATGGTGGAGGTCAGTATGTGGTAGACTTGAAAAAGAAAACTTGCACATGTAGGTTGTGGGACTTGAGTGGGATACCATGCAAGCATGCATGTAGTGCGATTGTATCTCAAAAGGGCAATGCAGTTGATTATGTGCATGACTACTACAGTGTGGAAACATATAAAAGAGTTTACAAACCAACCATCCTAGGTATTAACTGTCAGATGTTGTGGAACCAAACCCACTTCATTCCACCTTTGCCTCCCACATTTGGAAGAGGTGCAGGTAGACCTAAGAAAGCAAGCAAGGAGGATTGATCCTGATGAGAAAGGAGAGAAAAGACAGAAAATGAAGGCAAAGATTCAAATGAAGATGAATAGGCAACAGACAAGTTTGAAATGTGAAAAATGTGGCAATGTGGGTCACAATGCCAGATCTTGTGGCAAGAAAACCCTTTCTGATGCCAAAAAGGATCAGAGCCCACTAGCTAAAGCAAGCCGGTCAATTGTAAGCAAAATTACAGCTTTTATGTAAAATATGTCTTAATTTTCAGTTTTGTTATTTATTGTTACAAATTAAGAGGGCTTATTTATGTTTCCATACTTTTGCAGTTGCAAATTAAGAGGGCTAATGCTGCAAGACAGGAGAAAGCAGCTAAGACTGTTGCAAAAAAGGCCAAAGAAAAAGAAAGGGAAGCAAAGAAACAGAAACGAGGTTTAAGCATTGATAAGCAGGTGGTACTTTATTCATTTTTTCTTTTTATTTCATTTAATTACATTATTAACAAATGTGCCTGATTAACAACTTGTTGTTTCTTGAACAGAAACAAGGCTCCACCTCCACCATAGAGAAAGAGGTATTACTTACTTTGTTAATTTTTCTTTGTAATTCATTTATGTTATGGTCACTGTCAAAAAATGGTGCCATGACTGTGTTTTTTCTTCAACAGAAAGAAGGGCCAAGCATGGCACCACCTGCTCCATTTGTAGAAGAAACTACTAGGATGATGAGGGCTTTGTGTCACAATTGACACAAGAGTTTTGTGCAACTCCACAGCCTGAGATGACAAAGGGACCCACACCCCTTGAACAACTGAAAATGGGATTAGGAGATGATTCATACTTTAGAGGTAAACAGTTGGAGGCCATCACTGCAAGAGATGGAACTCCATCAATGTTTGAAAGGATTCAAAATGACCTCTCTTTAGGTAGCTCATCTCAGAAGTTGAAGCAAATCAAAAAGGAGAAGGAAGAAAATTCTAGAAAGAAGTGAATTTCAGTTGATTTGGTTGTAAAACACTTGCAGGATTTGTTTGCTTATTTTGGTGGGAAACTGAATAGCAAGATATTGTTAATTTTTTTTGGGATATTGTTATTTTTGATTTGAAACTTAATGGCAGGATATTGCAATGTCATTTATGTTATGCTTAGTGGTTGTAAAACACTTGGTTTGTGCTCTTTTTTTGTTTAGTTAATGGAACACATAAGTTGTGATGGTTATGATCAGTTATGATGGTTGTTCTACTGTTTAATTTGTTTGTGTTGAGTTGAGATGGCTGTGATCAGTTATGCATTGCCTTTGAGTCATATCAGTGGTTGTGACAAAGAAATGGTCGAGTTGTGCTGTTGAGTTTTAATAGTCTAGTTCCAAAATCAAGGGAGACAAGTCTGCAAACTAAAAGAAATTTCATTGAAACCACAAGTGCATTACATAGATGTTTCAAGATAAGGTACACATAAAATACAAGAGTACATAGAAGAATACAAGAGAAAATAAACACATTACACAACCTTCTTCAATCCATAGCCTTCACCTAATTCTATATAGCAAAAATACACACAACAAAGTTGCTATAGCCAATGCAAACCCCATTTTCATCTCCATTTTTTCTTTCTTTTCAACCAACCTCTTGTTCAATGCTTGCAATTTTTCAACCTTTTTCTGCAATTTTTCAATCTTCTGCTCCAGTTTTTCAACCTTGTCCTCCAATTTGGTATTCTCAAATTTTAAGTTTTCATTTGCTTTCTCCACTGCCTTTATCTTCTTCAATAACCCAGGCATGATTTTTTCAGGCCGATCACAGGTAGGAGGGTCCACCCAAGAGAAAAAATTGCAGCCTCCATTCTGTACATTAACAAAAAAAAGGTTGAAACAAGGTTGATTTTGTCAGTGCCTTCATATTCTGTACATTAGAAACAGAACACATACAGAAGCAATTGAACATTGCACATTGCAAGAAACAGATCACAAAACACAAAACATTGCCTTCATATCCAGTGCCTCAATTGAACATTGCAAGAAATATAACACAAAAAAACACAGAAGCAATTCTACCAAAAATATCATATAAACACCCTACATGATTCATGGCGTAAGACACATACAATTCTACCCTAAATGAAAAAATAATGCGTCGTTAACAGAACACCGTACCTTGTACTCGAGGCAAGAATGAAATCTCCTACCCGGGTTGTCGGTCGTCCATGATGTGCGAATAACGGCCATTTTTCTGCACCGACATTCCAAGAAACCGGTAGAATGCGACGACTCAGATATGTTGAAGGTGAACGAAATCGACAATTTTGAAGAACGAAATCAACAATTTTCAAAATTAGGGTTCTTGAAGATTTGGGGATCTTGTGATTTGGGAAATTAGGGTTGAAGGAAGATGAAAATGGTTCAAAAATCAGTAGGCCTGATTTTATGCCCGTTTCTTTTCCACGTGTGTAGACACGTGGAAATTTTTTTTTTCCTTTTCATTTCAGCTGCCACGTGTAACTGAGGGAGCCAGCGTGTTAAAACTCTTGGCGATAATATCCGTACATGGGTATGACAACTAGTCGACCAATCAAAACAAAATGTTCGGTACATCTTTTTAATAATTTATATGAACAAAATGATAGTCATCATGACAAACTTTATTCATGATACATAATATATAATTTAAACAGCCAATCTTAATATTGTTTCCTCACACATAATATTCGTGCATCGCACGGGGTATGCATGCACTAATCATTATCATATGAATTTGGGTCCCCGAATACAGTAAACTTAATTATTTTTTTTGCAATACGAAATGCGAAAACCACGAACAACAACAATAAACCCACTTAATTTCTCTCACGCAGCGTCGTCATCGATTCTCACGCAGTCCAAGTTGCTTTTGCCTCCAAATCGCTTGCTTGGCTTGGTTTCAAGGTACTCGATAAACTTCATCGGGCGATATAATGCCCGGCCATCACGCTCGACAAGTGGGCCCGCAGGGACCACAATATTTTCTGGGGCTGGCGCATTCGTGATGATTACCGACATCCTCGTTGCTTGTTTGTTCACCACGGCCTTGTGCACCACACTCTTGTACCTCCCATTGCTAAAAATCTAAAAAAAAATAAAAATAGGGAGGACAATTAGATTAAAAACCAAGAATAACTTCTTCTTTTTTGTGAAAACTAGTTTTTAACCCGTGCATTTGCACGGAAAACAATATAATAGAACNGGTTTTTCAGGACAGTGAAAATGTGGGCTGACGTAGGATTTAACGAAGTCACGCCAGTGACGAATTCTATGGTTGGAGGTTGTGAGGAGAGAGCCGGAGCCTGCCTTGATGGGGTCCGAAGGGCTCTTGGGCTTGTACACTTTCTTTTCGTGGTCCGGCAGATCGAAATACTCCAAACTCGCCTCTATTACGCCTTTCATAACTCTCTCTGGTATCCCATGATTTATCAACTAAAACAAAAATGAAAACTAGAAAATTATCAAAAAAATTTAATAATTTTTTCATTTGTCTTCTCAATTTTTTTTTTTCTTTTTTTCACATGCACGTACGTGTCTGGGAGCATCATTTTTAAAGGTAATCAAATGGGTTAGACAGTTAGACTTATCTGACTCTCTCTCCAAGTGAATGAGACCGAGAAAAATAAAATAAACAATTCAAGAATATACTAAGAAAATATGAAATCTTGGTTTTTAATTACTATAAAGATAGATAGAACAAAATAAAAATAATATTCTAAAATGGCAATTTAGCCAACCAAAGGAAAGAAAGAGAGGAGGAAAAAAAAGTTACTTCGATGTATTATTATTAAAAACTAAAAATGGGAAACAAAGAGTAAACAATAAATTAAAACAAAAATGGTTTACCACAAAGAAGCCCCCATCTTGACAGGCATGAGCGAGGTCCTTGAGGGCTTTGGACCGTAGATCGGAGTCTGGAGAGGTGAGGTGGGAGAAATCGAGGGTGGGGATGGAGTTGGAGTAAGAGACTTTGGAGTCGTTCTCGAAAATGAATTGTGAAGGGACTGATTTAAGAGCACCGGATTCTGCAACCACTTTCACGAATGAATCAACTTGAGAAGCCATTTCCTCTATTATTATTAATTTCTCTTCAACTATGTGTGTTTTGGAAAATAGAGGAAAACAGATCAGTGTATATATATTGGTAACAATGAGTTTTTTTGGCCCTCTATTTATAGAGTTGAGAGGTATATATATAAGTGTAACAATGAGTTTTTTTGGCCCTCTATTTAGGCCATCTCCAACCAAAAAACTCATACTCAAACCCATTTTGCAGTAACTGTCACATTTTTTGCAGTAATTTATCTCCAACCAAAAAACTCATTCTCAACCCCAAAAGAATATTCTCACACATCAAGTTTTATAACTTTTCAATACTACCCCACATATTTAATAATTCTACACATTCAACCCAATATTATTTTATATTTGATTTGAAAAATATATAATAATTTATTATAGATTGATAATTCGTACATATGTAAAATATTGGAATACATATTTTTTCAGTTATATTTTTCATATTTTAGTTTATTATATACATCTAATTTGTATTTCATGGTTTATAATGTTATTTTTCATTGGTAAGAAAATTTATTATATATATATATATATTCTTTATGTTAGTATTTAATTTATGAAAAAATAAAGGATAAATATTAGTATGTTAATATATTTAAAAAGAAAAAGATAAATATGACAATTATGTAAATAAATCATAATGAACATAATACAATATTACATAGGCAATAAATTTGTTAGAATACAACGACTCCAATAAATTTTCTTATCTAAGTTTAAATAATTAATTTTCTTCATTTGAAGAATTATTTATCTTTTTTTCTAATTATTGTCCAATCATGTAATTAATAACAAACATGGGTGTGAGATTGCAATTTGAAAATTACAAACGCAAATTTTGCGTTGAAACGCATATATGCGTTTATTTGATGAGAGAGAGTGAGCAAAACGCATTTTGAGTTTGCGTTTGGTGTTTGGTTGGATCAATTTATCTCCCTCATTTTGCGTTTTGGAGTTCGATTAGAGTTGATCTTACAGAGTTGAGAGAGGTATGAATGAATGAAGTTTGGTAAGCAAATTTGTAACTTATTAATCAGTTTGTAAATTTATTTTATTCCAATAAATTTGATCTGGCAAAATTCGTTTTTCTAAAAAGTTCGATTTTATGCTATATACTTATTTACGTA
>BKCP01011959.1:573612-600402 GCA_008636005.1 Striga asiatica | reverse complement strand
TTATTCTATGCATGCGCAGCTTGCTTTTTTTATTTTAAAATAATTATTTATTAATTCTTTTTTCTTTTTGTTTTTATATTCCAATTATTTTTGTGCACATGCTTTTTGTATTTTAAAATAATTATTTATTAATTCTTTTTTCTTTTTGTTTTTATATATTAATTATTTTTTATCTATATCACACTTCTCAATATGTATCAATATTTTTCATTTCCTATCCTCATGCTTTGCCTGTAAATACACCTTAGTTTGCCACTTCTCTTGCATCAAAAAATTTGTCACTTTTCTTACACCAGAAAATTTAGCAACTGTTCATTTGCCTAAAAAAAATAGATCCGAATAATAGGCAAAATTATCAAAATTGCTCAAGTTCTAATCCTAGCAATCCAGATGAAATTCCATTCTTCCAAAATTCACAAACTCCGCCGAGTTTACCATTTTCACAAACTCCTTATCCTGCACAATTTTTCCCACAATTCTCGTCAAATTTTCCTTTTATTCAACAACAATCCCAAAATTATCGAAACTCCACCAATATTCAATATTCACAATATCCTCCGCAAGTTTTATTTCAAAACCCGCCGTAGTCTAAATTTGGTGCAATCTTCTCCGCAACAATCGAGTCAATCTTCCGGATCCCAAATGAGGAAAGAACTTGATACTCAAACTTACGTTCCGGAAACACAATTTCCGGATCGTGAAGCAACCATTAATGTTGAAATGCCAAAAAAACACACGTGTTGCTGCTGATGACCGAAAAAAACGTCCACATTGGACAAAGGAAGAGGATATGCAATTGAAAAAAGCTTATGTGACAATAAGTGACGATCCAATTACCGGTAATGATCAGAAGGCCGAAGCGTTTTGGGTACATGTTGCAAATTATTATAACGAAAATACACCTTCTGATTATATTCATAGGAATGCTAATATAATAAGATCTCAGTGACATAATACGATTCAAAAAAAGGTGTATTAGAGTGTTTATCGAAGTGGTTGTAGTGATGAGGATATATTAAGTGGGCTTACGAAAAATATCGTATTGAGAATGATGGTGTAGCCTTCAATCTTGAGCATGTGTGGAGAATCCTTAAAGATCGTCCTATGTACACTCCACAGTCTTCTAATGATATTTTGTTGAGAGAAAAAAGACGAGAATTGATGAATCTGGTGCCAGCAATACTTCATCAAAGGGGGATGCAAGCATTGATATAGATGAACTTCATGAAGTAGCTTGCCCCATCGGACAAAAGGCAGCTAAACGAAAGGCCAAGGACAAAGGCAAACCTAACCTTGATGAGATGACCACTGAATACAACAACATGGTTAAGCATCTTGCTGAGTTAACTAGCTTGAAAAAAGCTAAAGTTGAAGTTAAAAAAGCTACTCCTGAGGAGAAGAAATAGAGAAATCGTCGGAAAGACTATGATAATGAAGGAAACAAGCCACATAACCCAAGAGCAATGCATTTCTCATGAAAAAAATGTGTTAAGTAATTTGAGAGAAATGAAACTTGTATACTTTGTATTTTATCCATGTATTTCTGTATGTTGTGATTTGCGATATTGAACTTTTAGCTTGTATTTCATTTAAATTGTTCTCGTTCTTGTTAAATTGTTAGTCAGTCTTTCTTTAAATTTTTCTTGTTCGAAATTAAATTTGTTGTATGTCTTTCCACTTAAATTGTTCTTTGTATTTGAGAGATGTATTGTCTTTTAAACAATATGACTAATTAACTTGCTAGTCAAAATAAATATCAGAAGATAAGATATGGCTCTGAAAAGTTAATCGATTTGCTGGCACAAATAAGCATATCAGAAGATAAGGCATGGGCTGTGACACATTTATCAATTTCATAACTCACTTAATGTGTCAGAAAATAAAGTATGGGTCATGCAATAGTTGTCTATAATAATATATTTGCTGGTCAAAATCAATATGTCAGAAGATAAGATATGACTATCAAAATTAAATTAAATCGATTTGCTGGCACAAATAAACATGTCAGAAGATAAGGTATGGATTGTGACACGCTTATCAGTTTGATAACTCGATTAATGATCAATATACATATACGTTGATGTCTATATATTCAAAGCAAACTCACATATATTTTCTCCTTCTGCAAATCACAGTAGCACACTTTAAATTCACTTAGAATCCTCCAAAAATGTCTCAAAATTCATATAGATCCGAGTCTAATTCATCATCATCCACCGACAGTGAAGATGGTGATGACACTAAAGATTTAGAAGTTGAAATGATTTCATCAATCGTTCAACGAAGCCACGAGTTACTCCAAGCATATCAACATGAAATTGAATTTCGTAGAAGAAGAAGGTTCATCTAGAGAAATCGTGAAGACGGGCATGACAGACTTGTAAGGGATTATTTCTCTGACCGTCCGGTCTACCCGGATCATATATTTTGTAGACGTTTCTGTATGAAAAGAGAATTATTTCTTCGAATTGTGAATGCACTTCAGACATAATCATCATTTTTCTAGCAAAACATTGATGCAGTAGGAAGACAAAGTTTGTCACCACTTCAAAAATGCACAGCAGCTATTCATCAGTTAGCTTATGGAGTCCCAAGTGACCACCTTGATGAGTATTTACGTATGGGTGAGTCAACCGCTATCAAATGTCTTTTTCAATTTTGTGAAAGTGTGGTTCAAATTTTTGGTGATGTGTATTTGAGAAGACCGAACAATAGCGATGTTCAAAGACTCCTCCAAAGGCATGAAGAAAATCATAGTTTTCCGAGTATACTTAGAAGCCTTGATTGTATGAATTGGGAATGGAAAAATTGCCCAATTGCTTGGAAAGGCCGATTCACAAGAGGGCATGGGTCTCCCACGATTGTCCTTGAAGAGGTTGCTTCACACAATTTGTAGATATGACATGCCTTTTTTGGTGTTGCAGGATCACGTAACGATATTAATGTATTATATGAATCTCTTCTATTTAATAATGTATTGCGAGAAAATGCACCAAACGTTCATTTTACTGTCAATGGCACACAATATGCAAATGAGTATTATCTTACAGATGGAATATATCCAGAATGGGCTACGTTCGTTAAGTCTATTCCTTGCCCGTCAGATCCTAAAAGAAAGTTATTTAAAGAAAAACAAGAAGCTGCTCGAAAGGATGTGGAAAGAGCATTTGGGTGCTTCAGTCTCGATGGGCAATTGTAAGAGGTCCAGCTCGGTTTTGGTATAGAAGAAAACTGAAATTTGTTATGTTGACATTCATTATTCTACACAATATGATTGTTGAAGATGAAGGAGATGTAGTAACACATTGGCACAATGACGAGGATGAAGAGCCTGCACTACATGTCCAGGGTTCAAATCGAGAATTTCAAAATTATATTAGTAGAAGTTCAGAGATACGAGATAACACAATGCATCATCAACTTCATGCCGATTTAGTTGAGCATATTTGGACTCATTTTGCCAACAACTAAAAAAATATTTTTTATAATTGTACTATTTTTTCTTGTGTAATCTTAATTTAAGTTATTTTGGTGTTGTAGTGTTCTTTCATTTTTATGCATTTAAAATGTATTGTTATAATTTAAAAATATTAAAAATTATTTTTATTAAGAATAGAATATAAAAAATTATATTGAATGAGTGGATAATGGGTCTCACATATGTATTTAACTGAATGTGTAGGAATGTAGGTGTGAGTTTAAATGGAGAGAGATTTAGTGGAAATATGATTTGGATAAGAGAGAGTGTTACTTTTTGATTGAATGAATGACATTGTGTTAAAGGGTTGTGGATGCCCTTATACGGGAGGGAAGGGATACGATGCTTTTCTTTCTTTTGCTTTTCTTTCTATTCCTCTTTCCTTTTCCCAATGACATAGAAGCATCCTTGGCCCTGATCATTGGCCGACCCACCATAAGGACAACTTTTGCAAGAGGTTTGTCCTCAACTTTGCAAACTTACAGCCACAAATTTTACTAACAGTTGCAATTAATGTGTTTCCAAAATGATATTATCTTCTTCGCTTACCATTCCACTTTCATTCTCTTCAATTTGTCCAAAATCCTTACAAAAGTGATGAAGGTACTGCAGGTGTCAAATTGCCAGAATTTACTCAGCCACATTCAGTGCGGCACATACACCATTACAAACTAGAAGTATCTTGCCCCCAAAATCAATAAGGCTCCGTTTGGATTAAAGGATTTACTGAGGGATTTGAAATCCATAGATTTCAAATTTACAAGTTCAAATCCTCATGCATGTTGGGATGGTAATGGAAGTTGGAGGATTTCAAATTCATGCTAGTTGTTTTTTAGTCTTTATTCTGAAGGATTTTAAATGATTCCTCAAACTTAGTCATTTGAAATCCATTATTGACGACCACGCCGTCCGCAATCATATAGGTTCATCACCACCGCGAGTCAACACCATCGGTGCGAGCTAGATAATTGATTTAGAATATTTTCAACACATCCATTCAAGAAGTGCGCAAGTAAAAAAAATTATATTTCAAAAATTTTGAAATCAAGGGATTTTAAATCCCTCAAAACAAACGGAGCCTAAGTCAAATTGACACACATGGGCACACATAACACCTCACTCTTAGTCCCAATTTCACAAACAAGCACCAATGGCCAAAGTGATTTAAGCAGTGGTTGATGGTGAAATTCATTAGATCTGTTTCAACCTAGCGGCACGACTGCAGCTTGCGCTAGATTATCGTCGAGAAGCCTCGATGAATTAGCGACGGCTATAGGTCTCTTCTCAGACCTAGCAGACGGTGGCCTTATGTGTGAGCGAAAGTGCGGCACAGGACGGTGGGTGAGTGAACTTCGACAAAATGTTATTCTCGAATTTTTCTTCGCCATTCTTAAAAGTATTATGTAGCTTTGCAAAAGGAATGATTTTATTTTTGGGTAATTAAGATCTCCATGTTATCTCATAAAATCTTTGCAAATCTATTACATGAAACAGCCCATTAAATTAGCAATTTGGCAAATTCCATTAATAATGCACTTTAGGTTTGAATTTTAATTAGAAAACGTTAGTGAACAAATAAAAAATTGAATATGTATAAGTGAAATAAAATTGAGTTTACATCGTCTGCCATATAAATTTCTCAATTCCATCCTTGCGTCAATCATTGTTGGTGGTACAATTGACCCATGTGAATAATCTAAAAATCTATCACGAGAGATTCTAGAGGATAGGAATTTTTAGATGTGTGGCTTGAATTTTGTTAACCAAGTGGTTGAAAAGAAATATATCAATGGAGCTTTTGTGGTGGCACTTACGAGTTCGGACACTGTTGTTTTTTTCTGGGCCAAAATTATTTATAATTTGGGACCAGTCAAATTAGTTAGTTCGATGGATGGATACTTTTGATTTTTTCCACCATCTTCATCGCACACAAAAATAATTATAGATTAATAAAAGAAAATTGATTAGTATAAAAATAGTTTTAAATATTAATATTTTGTTTTTATTTTATGCCATATACTAATATAATATATAATTTATATATTTATTTCCTATGTTACAAAATAGTTGTCATTTTAGAGTTTTTATTTATAATTAAGGATATGAAAATTTAACATACTAAAACATTGTCGATAAATAATACTCACAGCTTCCCTTACTCATACCTTATTACAACTAGTGAGAATCCCGTTGTAGTGTCCAATTTGAATTATATGAATTATCATATTTTATTTATTTATACGCATTATGTTACCGTCTGTATTGCTCGATATATTTAGTTTAGACTTATTATTCTTAATTAGATGTCCATGTTTAATTGATTTAATATGTCGTGATAATTTTATTATTATTCGTCGTCAATCGAATCGATCGAGAATTCTTGTTATCGTGTTGTCTTCGTCCGAGCCGCTTTCCGAGCAAGTCTTAAGTTTGATACTCGACCCATTCTCGGATATTTATTTTTCGGTTCATTCGGTTAAATTAATTCCGGCCCATTTTCCCAATTAAATCAGCCTTAATTGATTTTATATCTAAACTAAGAAGTTGACCAATTTTGTGTTGAATTGTTCCAGCCCACTGGACTAATCAGGTTTGGCCCATTTGATAAAATCTTGTCTTGGCCCAACTCATTAAGCAGGGGAGATTTCTTTTGTTCGAAAGCCGTGTGCAAGACCAGTTCTCTCCTTCTCCTCATCGCCAAATTTCGTTGCTTGTGCTCGCGTTCTAAATTGTTGGATTATATGCGTAGTCGTTGAACCGTTTCTCGTCGTTTGCATTGGATTTTTTATTGGATTCTTGTGTTCGTTTGTTGAGGATATTGGAACTCTCATGTGTATAAAATCGAGCCTGTTTTGATGCTGTATCGTCGTAAATTTTGGAGTCTCGTTTTATTGGTTGATGTTCGTTTTTCTTCCCGAGCCGTTACTTGGTCGAGTTGTTTTTCGAGCCCAAAAGCCTGTTTTTAATCACTTTCGAAACTCCAAAAATCAATTATTTTATTTTTATTTTTTAACACGGTTGCCGATGGAGTTGAAATCATCATCGAAGAATCGTTTATCCTTTTTCTAGTCATATAATATATGAAATAATGAAATATGCAGAAAGTATTGTTTTCCTTTTATAAATGGAGAACTTTCAAACTTCAATGTAATGCCCCTGTTATTATTGAAGAAAATGATTTTCAGTCCCGATGCGGTATGTGAGAATTCTTTATATCACTACTTTAAACGATAATATCCGTACATGGGTATGACAACTTGTCGATTAATCAAAATAAAATGTTCGATGCAAGGATACTTTCAATTGTATATAATTTATACATCTTTTCAATAAATTTATATGAACAAAATGATAGTTATGACAAACTTTATTCATGCATGATACAGAATATTTAATTTAAAGAGCCTATCTTAATATTGTTTCCGCATACATAATATTCATACATCACACGAGATATGCAATAGTCATTATATAATACGATCATATGAAATCGGTGTAAAATCCCCAAAAAGAGTAAACCAAATTATTTTTTGCAATACGAGATGCGAAAACCACGAACAACAATAAACCCACTTTTTTTCTCACACAACGTAGATTTTCGGGCAGTCCAAGTTGCTTTTCCCTTCAAGTTGATTGCTTAGCTTGGTTTCAATGTACTCGATAAACTTCATCGGGCGATATAAAGCACGGCCATCACGCTCGACAAGTGGGCCCGCAGGGCCCACAATAGCTTCCGGAGCTGCCCCATTCACAATGACTACCGATATCCTCGTCGCTTGATTGTTCACCACGGCCCTGTGATTCACACTCTTGTACCTCCCATTGCTAAAAATCTAAAAAAAAATAAAAATAGGGAGGACAATTAGATTAAAAACCAAGAATAACTTCTTCTTTTTTGTGAAAACTAGTTTTTAACCCGTGCATTTGCACGGAAAACAATATAATAGAACAAAAATAATAAAAATATATAAACAATAGTAAAAAGCATAATATAATCATTGGAAAAATGTTCTAAGAAATAATAACTAAATATTGTTAAACAATTTTTTATATACAACGTTTGTGGTTTTTCTATCAACAATTTTCATCACTACAAATCATATCTTAAAATTAAGACATATAATGGTTTTAATTGTTTAAATAATTATTGTATTTTGTATTATAGATCATATAGGAAATTTAAAAAAAAAAATACTAAAAAAATACCAGCAAAATATTACAAAATAAATAATTGTATTTGGTTGATAAATAATGATATATGCCAAATATTTAAGATATTTGAACAAAATGACAATTTTTGGGCCATAAAGAAATATATTGAGTGAATGATAAAAAAAGCCCAAATTAGAAGTCCACTTAATTTTTTAGGGTAGCCAAAATCAAATATAAAACAGGTCAGTGATAACATGACTATAAATAGAGATAAACTCCTTGAGAGTGATGTAAGCCGTTTTTTTTGTTTGATGTCGACGTTTTTCTCGTTATTAACTCTGTCTGAAACCCTAATCCTTAACCCGATATTACGACAAACTCGGCGAGATTCAATACAAAACAACTGTTTTACCGGAGATTTTCTCCCGGTAAAGGCTTAAAAAAAAAAAAGACATCCGAGAAATGTTGTTTTTGTGACCAACAGTAGTGATCGAAAAATAAAATATTCGTCCCGATTTCTTAATCTGTGTTGCTAAATCTTAATAGGTCGGTCAAAATCGGGCGATAATATTACAAATCTATGATGAGCTGAAATATTTTTTGTTAAACGTAGTTTTTATTTTTTATTATTTTCAATGATCTGTGTCGTTTTCCGAAATTCTTTGTGAATAAGCTTCAAGATATATTATATTTTATACATAATTCGAAATTATTTAGATGTTTTTTTTCAAAATCGTTTTTCGAAGAGAACATGACATTGGTCGAACTTTTTCAAACTTTTATGTATTTTGTTCAGGGTTTGAAAAAATATATAAGTTTCTAACAGATATGTTCAGCTCTACTAACAAATATATATGTAAGTTTATAACATATCTGTTCATATCTTTTTATAACATATATATGTAACTTTTATGTATTTTGTTCAGATTTTGAAAACTAAATAGTTCAATTTTTTGTTGTCTTTCTCATCATATCAGTAAGTGAAGCTCGTCAAACATTGTTGGTGGTACAATTGACCCATGTGAATAATCTAAAAATCTCTCACGAGAGATTCTAGAGGATAGGAATTTTTGGATGTGTGGCTTGAATTTTGTTAACCAAGTGGTTGAAAAGAAATATATCAATGGAGCTTTTGTGGTGGCACTTACGAGTTCGGACACTGTTGTTTTTTCTGGGCCAAAATTAATTATAATTTGGGACCAGTCAAATTAGTTAGGTCGATGGATGGATACTTTTGATTTTTTCCACCATCTTCATCGCACACAAAAATAATTATAGATTAATGAAAGAAAATTGATTAGTATAAAAATAATTTTAAATATTAATATTTTGTTTTTTATTTTATGCCATATACTAATATAATATATAATTTATATATTTATTTCCTATGTTACAAAATAGTTGTCATTTTAGAGTTTTTATTTATAATTAAGGATATGAAAATTTAACATACTAAAACATTATCAATAAATAATACTCACAGCTTCCCTTACTCATACCTTATTACAACTAGTGAGAATCCCGTTGTAGAATTTGAATTATATGAATTATCATATTTTATTTATTTATACGCATTATGTTACCGTCTGTATTGCTCGATATATTTCATTTAGACTTATTATTCTTAATTAGATGTCCACGTTTAATTGATTTAATATGTCGTGATAATTCTATTATTATTCGTCGTCAATCGAATCGATCGAGAATTCTTGTTATCGTGTCGTCTTCGTCCGAGCCGCTTTCCGAGCAAGTCTTAAGTTTGATACTCGACCCATTTTCGGATATTTATTTTTCGGTTCATTCGGTTAAATTAATTCCGGCCCATTTTCCCAATTAAATCAGCCTTAATTGATTTTATATCTAAACTAAGAAGTTGACCAATTTTGTGTTGAATTGTTCCAGCCCACTGGACTAATCAGGTTTGGCCCATTTGATAAAATCTTGTCTTGGCCCAACTCATTAAGCAGGGGAGATTTCTTTTGTTCGAAAGCCGTGTGCAAGACCAGTTCTCTCCTTCTCCTCATCGCCAAATTTCGTTGCTTGTGCTTGCGTTCTAAATCGTTGGATTATATGCGTAGTCGTTGAATCGTTTCTCGTCGTTTGCATTGGATTATTTATTGGATTCTTGTGTTCGTTTGTTGAGGATATTGGAACTCTCATGTGTATAAAATCGAGCCTGTTTTGATGCTGTATCGTCGTAAATTTTGGAGTCTCGTTTTATTGGTTGATGTTCGTTTTTCTTCCCGAGCCGTTACTTGGTCGAGTTGTTTTTCGAGCCCAAAAGCCTGTTTTTAATCACTTTCGAAACTCCAAAAATCAATTATTTTATTTTTATTTTTTAACACGGTTGCCGATGGAGTTGAAATCATCATCGAAAAATCGTTTATCCTTTTTCTAGTCATATAATATATGAAATAATGAAATATGCAGAAAGTATTGTTTTCCTTTTATAAATGGAGACCTTTCAAACTTCAATGTAATGCCCCTGTTATTATTGAAAAAAATGATTTTCAGTCACAATGCGGTATGTGAGAATTCTTTATGTCACTACTTTGAACGATAATATCCGTACATGGGTATAACAACTTGTCGATTAATCAAAATAAAATGTTCGGTGCAAGGATACTTTCAATAGTATATAATTTATACATCTTTTCAATAAATTTATATGAATAAAATGATAGTTATGACAAACTTTATTCGTGCATGATACAGAATATTTAATTTAAAGGGCCAATCTTAATATTGTTTCCGCATACATAATATTCATACATCACACGAGATATGCAGTAGTCATTATATAATACGATCATATGAATTCGGTGTAAAATCCCCAAAAATAGTAAACCAAATTATTTTTTGCAATACGAGATGCGAAAACCACGAATAACAATAAACCCACTTTTTTTCTCACACAACGTCGATTTTCAGGCAGTCCAAGTTGCTTTTCCCTTCAAGTTGATTGCTTAGCTTGGTTTCGATGTACTTGATAAACTTCATCGGGCGATATAAAGCACGGCCATCACGCTCGACAAGTGGGCCCGCAGGGCCCACAATAGCTTTCGGAGCTGTCCCATTCACAATGACTACCGATATCCTCGTCGCTTGATTGTTCACCACGGCCCTGTGATTCACACTCTTGTACCTCCCATTGCTAAAAATCTAAAAAAAAATAAAAATAGGGAGGACAATTAGATTAAAAACCAAGAATAACTTCTTCTTTTTTATGAAAATAATGTTTTTTTTATTTATTATTTTTTACTTCAAGATGATCGGCCGTGTTGACCAAGATGGAGCCGTGAGGCGAGTTTGTGTTGAACCACTCCCCATTGTGCTGAATCTGAAGGCCCGTAACTCCGTTGTGTATGAGGAAAGTCAAAAGCCCGTGATCCGTGTGTGGCGGGAGCCCGATGGCCTGATCGGGCTCGGGGCACGGCGGGTAATAATTTGCCGCGTAAAGTTGAAAACACGAGTCCAATTGCAAAGTCCGGTCTATGTAGCCCTGTTCCAGTTCCAGGTTTGCCCCTATCCCCTGAAGCAGCTTTCTTGCCACGTGGCGGGTTTTTTCGGAATACTCTAACAAAATCTCCCTACAAATTAATGTAGCGGCAATTTGATCAATTATTGTTAAATAACCTCAAGTAAATTTCTTGTTAGCCCTTGAATTAGCCCAACAAGACAACAAGAAAGCCCAAAACAATTTAAAATACATTGCTGGGCTTGTTAGAATCGGTACAACTCTCACTTTTCATCTCACAAATAGACGACGGGCTCTAAATTGATTGCCCCAGTTAATCTGTAATCTCCAAGTTTCAAATCTCTCGACTCTCACCCTTGTTCTTTCAAGCCTCTGCGAGGTGAACGGGACATCTTTCATCCAGCCGACGATTGCGAGATTGGTGTGCGGGTGCGGCAATTGCGAAGAACGGAGGAAGTGACACCTTCGGCCTTCGAGGATCGAGCAGTCGCTGGCGGCAGCCAACAAGTGAGCGGGTCCGAGAGTGACTCCGAGCCTTTTATCTTTGGTTTATTGAGAGTATGAATTTAAATTGGTGTCAGACGTGAATTTTGTGAATTGCCATTTGGTGACTGGTTTTTCAATTTTTTCTATCTATATCTTTGTTCTATAATTTGTCATAGACTCATAGGTTGATTTAATTTTTGTTTGTCTCTTTGTATTGCCAATGTGTATTGAAAGTTGAAAAATATTTTTCTCCCAATTTGTGGTTTGTGGGCCTATGGTTGTGGCTATATTTGTTTTCTCACAAGTTTTAAAAATTTATGTTGAAGTTGAGATGGGAACATGTTTTTAGTTTAATTATATGTGTTAATGTTTGTTGATCATGTACTCAATGCTTTCAAAGGTGTGGATGCTTGTTTGGCCTTTATAATAAGATTGTGTACAAAAACCCACAAATCATTCTTGATTATCTTTCCTATTTATTTTTTTTGTATTTTTTAGATTGCTTATATCATCTAAATGTTTGATTAATTTACTATTTTTTGTTAACTTGATAGGTTTGAATTATAATGGAGGGTCAAAGTACAAAGAAAAGGAAAACTATTTCTTTATTTGATCTAATTTATTTAATTTATTTTGACAGGTTAATTCGTCTTGTTTTCACTCTCCTGTGCCTACGGCAACTACAGAGTGAGCGTTTTCGACTATGAAACTTGTTAAGACAGTTCTTCGTAATAAGATGGAAAAGATTTTTTGGTGGGTTTAGTTGTTATTTACATTGAAAAGGAGTTGGTCGAAAAGATTAGTAATAATACTATAATTGCCGAATTTGAATCTAAAAAGAAGCGGAGATCGCGGTTTCATTAGCCCCAGGCATTTTGAAATCCTAGCTCCGCCCCTACTCCCGTCAGAGATGAATTGTGTGGTTTGACGTGGTGATGACGGGGCCCGTGCCGGACCTGATGGGCTTTCGGCCTCGTACACTTTCTTTTCGTGGTCCGGCAGCTCGAAAAACTCCAAACTCGCCTAGATTACGGCCTTTTATAACTCTGTCTGGTATCCCATGATTTATCAACTGAAACAAAAATAAAAACTAGAAATTATCAAATCTTGGGTTTTACTATAAAGATAAATAGAACAAAATAAAAATAATTTTAAAATAGCAATTTTGCCAACCAAAGGAAAGAAAGAGAGGAGGACAAAAAGTTACTTATATGTGACAAATACGTGAACCCCAATTCGTTTTCCAATAACCCTTGCTTTTGATATTCACAAGAGCCGGTCTCCATTTGGCCATGCAATAGAATTCAGAGACCCCGAGGAGGGTTAATAAATTTAATCGCATTCTAAGTGAATCCCATTTCTCGGTCCTAATGTTGTGAAATTTGATTATACGTCATCCGAGGGGAAGCCTATGCGCTCTCATAAGATTTCCTCTAACCGTCTAATTAGAAATTTGTCTTGATAATTTCTTATAATTAAATTTTAGCAATGTCACCCGAGGGGGAGCCCATTACCGCAGTTTAATTGATTTACCGACAAATTAGAAATGGAGACCTTAGGAATTTTACAATTAACTTTAATTTAAAATCCCTTCTCAAACTTAGTATAATTTAATGAGGATTTTTAACTATTTATACAATTCTAAATTAATCTATGTTAATGCAATAATTAATTAACATGCATATTAATTCATGCAATTCTAAATTAATCTATGTCAATGCAATAATTAATTAACATGTACAATAAATTATACAATTCTAAATTAATCCATGACAGTGCAATAATTAATTACATGCATAATTTATTGACACAATTTTAAATTAATCCTATGCATTACATAATTAATTAACATGAATAATTAATCTTGCAATACTAAATTAATCCCATGCAAGAACATAATTAATTAACATGCATAAATAATAATTTAATGGCATAATAAATTTGATTAATTAAATGAATAAATCCACTATTATGGCCATTAAATATTGAGTCTCCTTAAACAAGGAAACTGTGACAGTTCTTTCCTTGTTTAACTGGAACTCCTTTGAGCAGTAAAATCCTGTTGATCTTGTACTACTTGATCATCAAGGCAAAAACGAACTACCAGCTGCCGCCACCAGTCCGCCGCCGCCGGCCACCGGTCGCCGCCTGCGATTCGTCGGAAAAAGCCATTTTTTTTTTTTATTCTTCGAGGCTCGTTGATCTTCTTGTGATCTCCCGGTCATCAACACACGATCACAACACGAAAAATATAATTTACAAAATTACATAATTCGATCCTAGATCCAACGAATGGATGTACATGTTTTGTAAACAAATAATTAAGTTTATCCGGTCAACCCCCGGGCGAATAATTACTACAAACATTCATCCATAAATTCTTCGACATGTCCGAGACTTTAAAAACAAATTTAAAACCATACATCACATTCAACAACATTTATCAAACACATAATCGGCCATAATAGTGGATTAACTATTTTCCTGCAAAACCGAGTTATGCAAATATAATCCAATATTGGCTGCGTTTGAACACATCTTGTCAAATAAAGCCGTAAAAATTCGAACTTTGTACAAAACGAATTAACCAAGTGCTCTGATACCACTTGTTGGGATCTGTGAGGATCTCGTTATGTACAAGTCACGAATTCAATAGCAAACGTAAACCTATGCGCAGCAGATCTAAAGGTTTGACGTAGAGAACTTACAGCTTAAAGTTTATGTAGATCTGGTTGACCACGAACGGTTAACCGCAATTGATTGACCGCAAATCACGTCTTGGGTTGCACGAACAAGATCAGATCAAAATCGGATCAAACGGATGCAAACAGATCAAAACGAAATTTTACAGCCTGGGAGCTTGCGGCGGCGCGTAAGGGCGCGTGAGACATCGGATTCCGGAGATCTCAACAGCGCTGGAAACCTCTCGTCGAGAAGGTTGTCTGGGTATGCTGTACGTCCCAATCGGGCTTCCGGTTAGTTCTGTAGGTCAAAATATATTTCGTCTTGGTTTACCTACAGATCTTCTACTGTATTACTCAATACACCCTTCTTCAACTTGTACCAGTGGAGCAACAAGAAGAAGATAAAGCTCCAATGAGATCTAGAGAGAGAGAGAGAGAGAGAGAGAGAGAGGCGTGGGGGGTTATTCACGTGTGATTAGGAATTCCCTTCCCTTTTCATGAGCTTAATGATGTATATATAGAGCTACATTAGAGACCCTTAGGAGATTAGGAAAAGGGCTCCTTAATTAATTAGACTAACTGTGGGCCAAGCTCACTCCTCTAATTAATTAAATAATATTAATGGGCCACCAACATTATATTATAGCACTTTATTTTCCTAGCCCAAATTACATTTGAGACTCCAATAATAATTACTCGATTTACCTCCCCACGTTTAAGATATAATGTCCATTAATTAATTCGATACTGACAATCAAGAATTAATTAATTTATTATTATTTCACCGAAGCTAGCGCTCGTTCATCACATTCTTATTATGCTGGAACTTAATCCACCTGCAGGGTTTAGCATAACAATCCTTCATGAACTCACTCCGGGGACATCATCAAACTAACGCACATGGTGACCGTAAATATCCTAACAGCACATCCTATATATAATAATATTACCCAAAACAGTAGGAATATTATACCAGTGAACTGAACCTCACCCATGTGAATCAAAGTAATATATATTATATATATCTGCCTGTTTAATATCTTACGGGTTAAGAGAACGCAGTAATTAACCGAGGCTTAGTTCATTTACGACGATCAGTATAAAATGAACTTCTCCTCTCTGGGATCCTGTTCAATACATAAATGTACTAGTGCAACTAATCAGTCAAGACAAACTGTACAGTTGACACTACAACAGTTTGGGTGTTCATGTCCATCTAAATTGTGAACAACTACTCTTGTTTGCAAGTGACTGATAGAGTGATCTTCGGTTCGCCCGATGACGACCCACCCTATCTAAGTGCAGAACAACAGAACGTAGAACTTGTTTAATCTAACATGATTCTCATTAATAAAGGGTAAATGTGTAATAATATGCAAATCCAAGCTTTCAGTATATAACACTAACAGTTGCTGCATGAACTGAGACAAAGTATGAACCGCATAAGACAAGTCAGGACGAGTGACTGTCAAATAGATCAATCGCCCAACGAGACGCCGATAACGCTCGGGGTCAGAAAAGAGAGGACCGTCTGCTAAGGGAAGCTGGTGATTCTGTTCCATGGGAAATCCGCCGATTTACCGCCAAGTAGACCGGTTTCGGTCACAATGTCAAGAGTGTACTTCCGCTGGCACAAGAAAATGCCCGAAGAATTCCTAGCAACCTCAATACCTAGAAAATATTGCAACAAACCCAAATCCTTCATATGAAAACAGCGATCCAAATAATCCTTAAAGGCAGTAATGGCGACTGGATCGCTTCCAGAAATTATCAGATCATCAACGTAAATCAGAACATGTAAACTCAATGAGTCACGGTGAAAAACAAACAGTGAGTAATCAGAATATGACTGTTGAAAATCGTAGTGCCGTAGAGCAGAAGCAAGCTTCGCAAACCAACACCGAGGAGCTTGCTTTAAACCATACAGAGAACGGCATAACCGACACACCTTACCAGAATCATGCGAATGAAAACCAGGAGGAAGCTTCATATAGACCTCCTCAGACAGATCCCCATGTAAGAATGCATTGTGCACGTCCATCTGATGAACCTCCCAATGTCGGGCAGCTGCAACAGCAAGAAAAGTTCGTATAGTAACCATCTTGGCGACAAGTGCAAATGTCTCTTGATAGTCAATGCCCTCCACTTGCCGGTTACCCAAGACAACCAAACGTGCTTTGTAGCTCTCAACAGAACCATCAGAGTTATATTTAATATTATAAATCCACTTGCAACCAATAGCGTGTTTTCCAGTAGGAAGAGAAACAATATCCCACGTACGGTTCGATTCCAATGCTCGAATCTCTAGTTGCATAGCCGAACGCCAGCGACTATCTCGAACAGCCTCATAAAAGGTGTGAGGCTCAACATCAGAAGTAATGGCTGCGAGAGGGTAAGGAGTACCAGACGATGACGCGATGGAGGAGACATAGTGGGGGGACGAGGAACAAATAGTGTGAGAAACAAAGTCATCAAGACGGGAAGAGGGTCTCTTGAGACGATGACCACGACCCAGCACTTCCTCGTCGGGAGGATTACCCCCCTAACGACAATGACCTCAGAACCCCCAGTGGCAGCAGTACGTGTTGTAGTGAGAAGCACCACATCATCATCGTCGTCAGGAATACCAGACCATGGAACCATAGGTACGGAGGCAGTATCAAGAGCAGGAGACGTAAAATAAGGGAACTCTGATTCACAGAATTTCACATCACGTGAGACTAGAAAAGTGCGGTTGTCCAAATCATAAACACACCATCCCTTTGACTAGAGGGATAGCCAATAAAAACACATCGACGACTCCGACTTGCAAACTTGTCACCTTCCTGTTCTGATTGTGAACGTAACACAGACAGCCAAAAACATGTAAGTGCGCATAGTTAGGAGGTTCTCCATACAAAAGTTCATAGGGAGTCTTGCCGGACAAAAGAGGAGTAGGCGTTCGATTAATCAAATAGCCAGCAGCAAGTACACAATGTCCCCAGAACTCAATAGGTAAATGGGCTTGAAAGCGTAATGCTCGAGCAACATTAAGAATGTGCTGATGCCTGCGCTCAACACGCCTATTTTGTTGCGGAGTTCCGACACAAGAAGTTTCATGAACAATCCCCTGTTGACGGAAATAATCACGCATACAAGTAAATTCAGTCCCATTGTCACTGCGAACAGTTTTAACCAACACACTGAATTGCCTTTTGACAAAAGCAAAAAAATGCAGTAAAGTGGAAGACACCGAAGATTTGTCATCCAATAAGAAAATCCAAGTACCGCGAGAATAGGCGTCAACAATAGTTAAAAAATATCGAGCACCACTAAAGGCAGGAACTCTATATGGTCCCCATACATCACAATGAATCAGACTGAAGATGGAACTGCTGACACTTTGACTAAGAGGAAAGCTAGCACGAGATTGCTTCGCCCGACAGCAAACATCACAAGTTTTATTCGAGACCAAGGAGCGAGACTCAACAAAAGGCAATTGACCAAGGACAGTAGAAGAGGGATGAACCATTCGCTGTTGCCACAAGGGCTGCATAACCGAGGACACCCGAGAAGCATTGGCAGCGATTGCCCCTCGAAAAAAATATAGTCCCCCCAACTGCTCTCCCGCTCCAATCACCGTCCTTGAAGTGAGGTCCTGAATAGCACAATATGTACTACTGAAGGTAGCAACACAACCAGATTGTTCCAACAAACGAGACAATGATATCAAGCTGCACTGAAGACTGTCAACGAACAAAACATCATATAAAATAATACGAGAACCGAGATGAACAGTGTCAGCTTTACACGCAGTTGTGAGCATACCATTAGGTAACTGCACAGACCGGGGAGGAATATCCCGAATATCGGAAAAAAAAAAAATCCAAATAGCCCGTCATATGATGTGAGGCACCACTATCATACATCCACTCATAAGGACTATGCTTACCAGACAAAGGAGCATTGTTGCGGGCGGAAGAGACGAGGTGTACAATAGACTCCCATTGGGCATCAGTAAACCCAGAAATAGCCGCCCGATCGGAGTCCGTCAATGAGGATGTTGGCCCGCCATGTATGGAGCCAAATGTACTAAGTGCAGCCCCGTTAGCGAAGGCGGCGTTGACAAGGGCTAGACCACCGCGACCGGCAACAGCTGGTCCGTCAACCGAGGAAGAAGAAGAAGCCATGATGTCTCAATTGGTCGAGACTTAATAGAAGTAAATTTTAGATTTTTTTAAAAGAAGGGGAATGAAAAATTGGGAGAGAGCAAGAAAAAGAGAGAAAAAAAGGAATGAGTCTCAGTTGATCGAGACTTGAGATCCGAGAGAAAAAAAAAATAACCGATTTCTGATACCATGACAAATACGTGAACCCCAATTCGTTTCCCAAAAACCCTTGCTTTTGATATTCGCAAGAGCCGAATATATAAAGATACAAAGGAAGCCCTAAAACCAATATACACCAAATCTCTAACATATCAAAAATCTATCTATACCAAAAATACAATATTCACAAAATCACTCTAACAATATTATTAAAATCTAAAATTAAGAAATAAAGAGTAAAGAACAAATTAAAACAAAAATGGTTTACCACAAAGAAGCCCCATTCTTGACAGGCATGTGCAAGGTCCTTGAGGGCTTTGGACCGTAGATCGGAGTCTAGAGAGGTGAGGTGAGAGAAATCGACGGTGGGGATGGAGTTGGAGTAAGAGCCTTTAGAGTCGTTCTCGAAAATGAATTGTGAAGGGACTGATTTAAGAGCACCGGATTCTGCAACAACTTTCACCAATGAATCAGTTGCGGAACTTGGTGTTGATGATTCGTGTTCAAGGACTTGAGAAGCCATTTTACCTATCTATCTATCTATCTATTTATATATTATTATTATTATTATTATTATTATTATTATTATTATTATTATTATTATTATTATTATTATTATTTTCTCATCAATTATGTGTGTTTTGGGACATAGAGCTTATAATAATTGTGAGTGTATTTAATCAGAGATGGTGGCCAACCAATTATTTAATTAGGTGGTTGGTTTGTACAACCAATGCAGCCAGGTGGAGAAATAAACAATGCAAATTGCAGCTGGAACCGCATGAAGAATCTGAAGAATCAATTTCTCTCGTGAATTATTAAACCAAGTTGGACTAAATTATTGCTAAAGACGCGTGAAGATATATGCACAATTGCTCAAAATCCACTATAAATAGCGGGGCTCAGCAGAAGGAGAAATGCACAGAAGGAAAGAAAGAGAAAAGGAAAGAAAGAAAGAGAGAAAGGAAAATTAGAGGTATAAAAATAATTTTGGAGGGATAAAAATATCAGAGGGAAAAATATAGAAATATTTATTTGTTATCGAAATAACAAAAGAGTGATATTTTTTTTCCTATTTTAAGTGCTCAATTATCGACTCCGTTCCAGTTCGCCGGAGCTCTTAAATCTGGTGTGCTACAGATTTCGAGACGTTTGCCGTTGTATCTTTGGGGAAGTTACGCCTAAACCGTTAGCTGCCACACGGGGCGTATTCTTCTTGCGGAAAGAGTTTTACTCGCCTCGGCTAAAATCTTTCCGTTTTGTTTTATTTTTAAATTTTAATTTATTTTTCAGTGTAATTTATTTTTCAGTTCGATTGTAATTTTCTATTTTTTAGATTATTTGTAAGAACTGAAAAATACATATCAGTTCGTAGGATTCCCGTGTATTTGATACCCAGATAATAACAGAGCTAAACAGATCAATGTATATATAAGTGTAACAATGAGTAGTTCTTTTCCTTTTTTTCTTTTTTTTTTTAAGTTCGTGGAAATCGTGGAAATAGCCCTCTATTTATAGAGTTGAGAGTTAATAAAGGATTTGTTAGAAAATAAGTGTACTACTACTGTTTTTTTTGGTTCGTGGAAATAGCCCTCTATTTATAGAGTTGAGAGTTAATAAAGGATTTGTTAGAAAATAAGTGTACTACTACTGTCATAAAGTAAGAGGAACATACAGTAATGAACTAGACCACTTACGTACCCAACTGGTTGAATTTTGTGACATGGGTGTAGTATTGGTCAAATTCTGACAATGTGTGTAGCATTTCTAAAACTCTCACCGACCAAATGCGTATATATAAATAGACATGACCATTGTCGGCCCGGAACAGACCCGTATGCACGGGTCACTGAACCGGACCCCTGCTACATGTCCGAAGTCGTTCTCGTAAAAATACTATACTAACACGCACGTGCTTGAGGAATAGTTAAGAGAATTCGGCACGCGTGCGGCCGGAGCGATGTCTCGCTCACTGAGCGCGTCATAGCCGACGAGCGCCGAACACTAAAACAGCCCGCAGAAGATGCATTGAATGATCGATATGACCACCAACCACTGGAATGTCGGGGACACGCGTCAGACGACGAAGGCTCAGATTACATTGAGATTTGAACCCAATCATTAGTCATTAAATGCGGATGTCCTTTCTGAAAATAGAAAACATCTTGTACTACACACATGCATAGTAACTTGTAGTACAACCAATATAAATAAGCGAGAGGTCCCATTCAAAAGGATCTTTCGGCTGATCCCAAAAGCAGTACAAAAAAAATCGGCCGAACTAACAGCTTAATTCGGCAATCCAAATTAGCAATAAAAACATATTATTTTCCTACACACTGGTTGTTACGAAAACTGATAACAACACTACAAATGTGCCGATTTCGGGTATTAATTTTTTTTAACCCGTTGGTTCGGGGTCAGAAGACAGGCCAAGCGTTCATTTTTTTATTTTTTATTTCTGAACCGGTCGTTCCCGAACCGTCGGGTCGGTGAAACAGCCCAGAACTGCCGGGCCTGTGAACCGACCCATAATTGTCGGGCCTATGAACTGGCCCATACCTACATCTGGGTGGGTTCCTAGTACCTGTTTTTAGGCTCGACGACCTGTCGGGCCGGGCTGGGTCACCAAATGGCCATATGGGGTTGCAGAGTTAGAAAAGGAGAATGAAGATACAAGTGAAATGAAAATAGAGAAGAAAATCTCCGTTGAGGAAAAAAAAGAGAATTTTGTTAGTCATATAGAAAATTACTTCTATTTTTATGTGCTTAGACTCCGTTCTAGTTCGTTGGAGCTCGTAAGTCTGTTGCGCTATAGATTTTGAGACGATCGTCATTGTATCTTTGAGAACAGTACGCCTGAACTGTCAACACTACACGGGACGTATTCGTCTTGCGGAAAGTGTTTACTTGCCTATGTTTTTAATCTTTTCGATTTCAAGTTGTAATTTACTTTCAGTTCTATATATTTTTTGAATTTTTTAGTTCAAATTGTAAGAACTAAAAAATACATTTTAATTTGTAGAATTCACTGTATTTCAACTCCCAAATTTGTAATAAGATTAATGTGTGGTAAGCAAATTTATATTTTATTAATTAGCCTGTAAATTTATTTTATTCAAATAAATTCGATTAGGTGGTTTATTTCAACACCCATGATTCCCGTGTATTTCAATTTTTTACGTAATGTATTTTTTTTTAAATAAAAATTTTATTGAGATAAATTTTATAAAGTAGTTTATTAGATACTAGTACGTAGCCCGTGCGATGCACAGGACAATAATTATCTATTGCATGTAGTAAAAATTAAAAAAAAAAATATTGATTAGTATAAAAACATTTAATTATTTTCTTTTAGTTTATGATATATAAATTTAATATATAATTTATCTGTTTATTTTACTCGTTAATAGTTGTTATTTTAGAGTTCATGTTTATAATAACTAAGGATAATGAAAATTTAATAATTCAAGCATTTTTAATACTCACAAAATACTTCTTTCTCTATTCCCTATAAGGGCTTGTTCTTTGGACTTTTTTGATCTTAAGTGAAGATAGATGATTCAACAGGGCAAAGCTCTAAACCATAAAGCAATGAAATGATCCATTTTGATTTCTAAATAAGTTATGCTAAAATTGAAAAATTGTGTAAATATTATAACCAACAATTCATTGAAAAGGACTGTAATATATATTATTTTGGAGTTAAAAAATTTATTAATTTTTAATTACATCAATACTATTTAATATTTTCTTATAATTTATAATAATATATATTTTTTCTAATCTAATAATTATATGATATTTGTTATGATATTGTGAATCTGAATATGAATTTTTAAAAAACTGGTTTGGTGTAGTTATTGATAAACTCAAAGGATATTCTTGAACTCATTGAATATATGATTTTTTGTTATGGCTCGTTACCAATGAATAGAAAATTGAAGGGATTTGTAATTGTGTGCCATTAAGATTATTTGAGTAAAGTTATTCAATTGTAGCTTCAATGGTTTATTATGTAATAATAATAATCATTTCGTATTTGTATGAAAAAAGTTACTAACATGTGACATAAATGTAAAATACAAAATACTTGTGGATTAAAGGATACATTGAAATTTATGGATGTTTCTTCTTAATATTTTTGCAAGAAGAAGAAATTCATTTATAAATATTTTGCTAACCTTCTACATCTTGCTCATGCGTTCGTAGGGAGAAAAAAAGATATTTTCTGAAAAACTCTATTTTATGCTATTGCGTAAACATTGATCTCGGTTTAAAAATATTAGTTTGTGAATATCGCCATACCACCGATCTATTTATAATGATATTTTTAATAATATTGAAATAAATTTTATTTTTTTGTAAATTGATTTACAAAAACATAAACTTTTAATTAATAATAATTTACTAAAATAATTATCATAGAACCACATTCCCCTGTCCACAGTTTAACACTAGTAAATAAGATTAGAAGAAACACTCATAATCTTGCCTAATACAGAAACAAAAAGTCAACGGATTGTTTGTTTTACTTTAATGGATTGGTAGAAATATTGAATTTTTGCTATATGTATTTCTTTTTCCTCTATTTAAATAATCGCTGGATTTTATTATATTATATAGAAACATATATGAAAATGCATAAAGTAATGTTTTCCTTATATAAATGGAGAACTTTCAAGCTTCAATCTAGTGCCCCTACTATTGAAGAAAATGATTTTCAGTCTGGCAATATGTGACAATTCTCTATGTCACTACTTTAAGTGATAATATTTCTACATCGATATGGCAATTGGTCGAATAATAATCGAAACAAAACGTTCAGCATACGGATACTTTCAGTAGTATATAATTTATACATCTTTTTAACAAATTTATGTGAACAAAATGATAGTTATGATAAACTTTATTCATGATACATAATATTATATTTGATTTAAACAACCAATCTTAATATTATTTCCTCACACACAACATTCGCGCATAGCACAGAATATGCAATAGTCATTATATAATGTAATCATATGAATTCGGTGTAGAATCCACAAAAACAGTAAACCTAATTATTTTTTGCAACATGAGATGCAAAAACCACGAACAGCAATAAGAGATGCGAAAACCACGAATAACAATAAACCCACTTTTTTTCTCACACAACGTCGATTTTCAGGCAGTCCAAGTTGCCTTTCCCTTCAAGTCGATTGCTTAGCATGGTTTCAACGTAGTCGATAAACTTCATCGGGCGATATAAAGCCCGGCCATCACGCTCGACAAGTGGGCCCGCAGGGCCCACAATAGCTTCAGGGGCTGCCCCATTCGCAATGACTACCGATATCCTCATCGCTTGATTGTTCACCACGGCCCTGTGCTTCACACTCTTGTACCTCCCATTGCTAAAAATCTAAAAAAAAAGGAAGGACAATTAGATTAAAAACCAAGAACAACTTCTTCTTTTTTATGAAAATAATGTTTTTTTTATTTATTATTTTTTACTTCAAGATGATCGGCCGTGTTGACCAAGATGGAGCCGTGAGGCGAGTTTGTGTTGAACCACTCCCCATTGTGCTGAATCTGAAGGCCCGTAACTCCGTTGTGTATGAGGAAAGTCAAAAGCCCGTGATCCGTGTGTGGCGGGAGCCCGATGGCCTGATCGGGCTCGGGGCACGGCGGGTAATAATTTGCCGCGTAAAGTTGAAAACACGAGTCCAATTGCAAAGTCCGGTCTATGTAGCCCTGTTCCAGTTCCAGGTTTGCCCCTATCCCCTGAAGCAGCTTTCTTGCCACGTGGCGGGTTTTTTCGGAATACTCTAACAAAATCTCCCTACAAATTAATGTAGCGGCAATTTGATCACATTCACATGCTTTTTAACGCAGACTTCTTTTGACCCAAGATTAAATTATTGAATAATTATCTTATAGTATTTGATTATTTTATTACCCAAGGATGTGAGGTTTTTGAGGAGAGTGAAAATTTGGGTGGACGTAGGATTTAAGGAAGTCCCGCCAGAGATGAATTCTTTGGTTTGACGTGGTGATGACGGAGCCGGTGCCGGACTTGATGGGGTCCGATGGGCCTTTGGCCTCATACACTCTCTTTTCGTGGTCTGGCAGCTCGAAAAACTCCAAACTCGCCTCTATTACGCCCTTCATAACTTTATCTGGTATCTCATGATTTATCAACTAAAACAAAAATAAAAAGTACAAAATGAACAATTTTTTTTAATAATTTTTTTTATTTCAATAAAGTATTATCTCTCCAATTAAATGAGATCGAGAATAAATAAATAAATAACAATTCAAGAAAATACTAAAAAAAATTATCAAAATCTTGGTTTTTATTACTATAAAGATAAATAGAGCAAAATAAAAGTAGATCTAAAATAGCAATTTAGCCAACCGAAGGAAAGAGAGGGATGAGGAAAAAATGTTACTTCGTCTATGTATTGTTAAAAACTAAAAATGAGAAATAAAGAGTAAAGAACAAATTAAAAGGAAATTTGTTTACCACAAAGAATCCCCATTCTTGACATGCATGTGCGAGGTCCTTGAGGGCTTTGGACCGTAGATCGGAGTTTGAAGAGGTGAGGTGGGAGAAATCGACGGTGGGGATGGAGTTGGAGTAAGAGCCTTTGGAGTCATTCCCGAAAATGAATTGTGAAGGGACTGATTTAAGAGCACCGGATTCTGCGACAACTTTCACGAATGAATTAGTTGCGGAATTCGGTGCTGATGATTCGTGTTCGCGGACTTTAGAAGCCATTTTCTCTATTATTATTGAAATTATTATTATTGATATTAATATTATTTTTTTTTATTATTATTATTTTCTCTTCAATTATGTGTGTTTAGGAGGAAAACAGATGAATGTATATATATAAGTGTAACAAACTAACAATGAGTTGTTTTGGCCCTCAATTTATAGAGTTGAGAGGTAGATATATACGGTTTTGGAAAAAAATTCAAAATTAGTCCCACAGGTATAGGGGGTGACAATTTTGGTCCCAACGGAATCTAGAAAATATGAATAGTCCCACAGCTTTTAAAAAATGATCAAAAGTAAGACTTTATAGTCAGATTTACTATTTCCGGCCCAGAACACCACGTGGCGCATACTTGCCTTATTTTTTTTTACACGCTGGCATCCGACGTAGATAGGGAAAAATTCAAAACTAGTCCCATAAGTATAGGGGGTGACATTTTTGGTCCCGATGGAATGCAGAAAATTTAAAACTAGTCCCACAACTTGTAAAAAAATATGAACACGTCGGATGTCAGCGTGTAAAAAAATAAGCCACGTGTGCGCCACGTGGCGTTTCGGGCCAGAAATAGTAAATCCGGCGAAAAAGTCCTACTTTTGATCATTTTTTAAAAGTTGTGGGACTATGCATATTTTCTGCATTCCGTCGGGACCAAAATTGTCACCCCCTATACCTGTGGGACTAGTTTTGAAATTTTCCCTACGGTTTTGCTATGAAGCCAACAGTTGGCTCTATTGTGGAGCTAACCTTCTATATACAACAAATAAACCTACCATATTAATAAAATTATATTAGTGTTATTTAAGTAATAAGAGAATATGATAGGTTTATTTGTTGTATATAAAAGGTTGACTCCATTATGGAGCCAACTGTTGGCTTCATAGCAAAACCGTATTCATATAAGTGTAACAATTGAATTTTATTAGTCTTCTATTTATAGAGTTGAGAGGTAGATATAAGTGAAACAATGAGTTTTATTGGCCTTCTATTTAAAGACCTTTCACATTATAAGTATTGTTTTTTTGGCCTTTCATTTTTTAGATTGCATTTAGTATTTATCTTTTTTATTATAGAATTCTCATTAAAAAAAATTGTTACATGATTAGTGAATTTTGTGTTTATCTCTTTTATTCTCTTAGTCTCATTTTACAATCTCATTTTACGGCCAATTTGATTGCATTCTTTGGAATAATTATAAAATATAAAATTTAAAATGAATTTGTTACGTTTAAAAAGAGATTATTGTATATATTGTATAACAATATTAAAAAAAAAAATTGTTACATTGAAATAAGAGATTTATTTATGAATAGAAACACTTGTAAATCAGATTTTCATAAAGATTAAATTTCATATTTATCTTTTTATTATAGCGTCCTCATTTGTAGTCCAAAACATTTAATATGAACAATCATGTGAGAATCAAATTTTATTACAAAAAAAA
>BKCP01011959.1:549072-572988 GCA_008636005.1 Striga asiatica | reverse complement strand
GATATATCAGCACAGGGCTCAAATTTTATTTATTTATAACTCAGCTCTTGAAAAACTTCTGAAATTCTCAAATTTAAGATGGAATTTGAGGTGGCGAATCGATTATATAAGAGCATCTCCAATTGCTCAATATCTATTTTGAGATGTATGGTATGGAGAAAGGAACAAAAAATAATTTCTCTCCAATGGTTAATCCTAATTGTGGGATATTTTGACATATGTAATATACTAATTGGTTAGTAGAAACATAAATATAAAATAAATAATATAATATAAAATAGAAGATGCCACATTGGATTTTGGGGGCTAGGTGGCAATGAAAGAGAGCAATCCATGTACCATTAGAGATGCTCTAAACTTTTCAATGACTATTTATTCTATTTAAGTTATAACATAAACAAATATTTATAAAAGAAAACGAGTTTTCATTTCATCTCATTTTTGTTTTACAATCTAACTAACACAATTAATAAATAACAGTCAATCATTACTATTATATATGGCCAAAACAGTCCCGGTCACACGAAGGCGGCCGACACATATGCGAAATGACTAGATGGTCGACGAGTCTTCCATTCTCCTATTACTCAGAACCACTCTTACTTCCACTTATGCCGTGGCTCTAGATCAGCGTATTTGTTATCACGCGGTGCCACGTGAAAATACCCTGATCCCTCATTCGATGTCTTTCATATATATATATATATGGAGTCCAACTCCTCCACAGTCGAAACCGACCATCCCATCTTGACTAAGATGACAATCAAAGAACATAGACAGTACACTGCTTTTGGGTTTACCTGACTAATGCAGATTCCCCATTCCTCACATACTCTAAGAACACTTGGGAAGGGGAAATCATGGCCCCGAAAACAAGGATTCTCGATGAATCGCCACGCTCCCCGATGGTGGACAGTGAGCCCGCTCATCCTCATATAGCACAAACATCTTGACCATCCCATGAATTTCATACTTCTCCCTCAACTTTACTAGTCCCACAGGTTTAGGGGGATGACACTTTTGGTCTTGACGGAATACAGAAAATATGAATAGTCCCGCAACTTTTAAAAATGATCAAAAGTGGGACTTTTATTGCCGGATTTCACTGTTCTAAAAATCGGCCTAGGCGGCGCCTAGGCACTAGGCGGTGCCCGGGCGCCTCCGATTTGTACAAATCGGCAAAAAAAATCGGCCAGGCGGCTAGGCGGCGCCTAGGCGGGCGTAGGCGGCCTTAGGCGCTCCTAGGCAGCCTTGGCGGGCTCGGCGGCCAGGCGGTTAGACGGCGTCTAGGCGGGCGTAGACGGACTTAGGCGGGCTCGGCGGCAATTTTTTAATTTTTTTTAATTTTTTTTTAATTTTTTAAATACTAATTACATTATTTTGTTCTCATGTTTTCTTTAATATATATTAATATTATTATTTGGACTTTGGTGTGTGAATTTATTATATGTTGAGATAATTTTATTTTGTAGGTAGTTAAAATAAATAAAAAATAAGGTATTTACTATTGATTTCTGGGCCCCGACTAGGCGCTCTAGGTGCTAGGCACTGGTCGAGCGCCTAGCGGGCGCCTAGCGACTTTTAGAACACTGCCGGATTTACGTTTTCCGCTTCGAAAAGTGTTTGTCCCATTTTTGTTGCTATTTTTGTTTATGTTTTGCGTGTATTTTCACCGTTTTAGGTCGTTTCTTAGGTGTTGCCAGTCCGTCTAGTCGTTTCTCGTGTTTTAGTGTTATTTAGTCGTGTTTCGTGTTTTCTTTGTCTTTTCTCCTATTTTTCTCTTGTTTTTCGTGTTTGTCCGGTTTTGGTGATTTCAGGTTATCCCAATTACCAAGTATTCCATGCCCGTTCATGCGACAAACATGCAGAGGTCGGATTTTCAGCTCGGGCAGTACCCGAACAACGTGAGCCGAGCACGCGAGGGAAAGCAACTTTTGGACATTCCAGGACCTTAGCGCCGCTAAGGTTAAAAGGCTAGCGGCGCTACATTTCTTACTGAGGGCTGGCTTGAACGGCTAAGGCACCTTAGCGGCGCTAAGGTCTGTTTTGTAACAGCCGCGATTTTCATGGATTTTGAATGGGAGAAGGATACATTTTCGAACCTAGGGCTAATGTTAGCCATTCTCAGACTTGGTATTTCAGTATTTTTCACTCCATAACTCATTTTTCACCTAGTTTTCATAGGATTTGATCTTGGATTGTGAAAACACCAAGATTAAGCTTTTGGATTTGGATTATTCGTGGTGTTTCGACATTGGATTCGTATTTAATCGTAAGCTCTCTTTTCATTTTATCTGTGATGATGATGGCTTTGATTGATATGTATTTCGTTGTTGAATCTATGATGAGTAGCTAAATTCGTTAACTAGGGTTAGGGGATAATTGTTCCGGTTCGATTTCGTTTGTGTGTATGTTGATTGCTCAATCTATTCGAGTTGCTTTAGACCTAGGGTTGGATGATTGATCACCATCTTAATCTATTTAATCGAATTCAGAATCGAAAAGGGAGGAATCGATCGATCTAGGCTCGTTTAGAATAGACTTGTTCGGAAACGTAATGTCTATGTGCTAATTGATTCGATAAATTGATTGTTTATGTTTGTTCTCTTGTTACGTGAGTTATTGAGAATGAATCTCTGAATGAGTGAGTTTTTCGAGTTTTTTAGCCGAGTGATCGCTTGTCGTTTAATGTATTGAGAACCGGAAACGATTGTCCCCGACACCCTAGTCCATTTTATCACTATTTGAGTTGTGTTTTGGAGTGTGAAATTGAAATTGCTTATTCAAGTATCATTAGTTGTTAATAGCATTGTTGATAATCAAAACCAACCATTTGAATTAGAGTGTTTAGGATTGTTTTCTATTTTTGTGATTGAATATACGTACGAAATAATCCGGCTAACCTTCCTTGAGATACGACCCGGGGATTGAATCTTTTGGTTTAACTCCGGTAAAAATAACTACAACAGAAAGCCACGTCGCGCACAGCTGGCTTAAATTTTTTACATGCTGGCTTATTTCTTTTACACGCTGGTGCTTGCATCTGACGTGACTGGATACATCTGCCAATAAAACGGGCAAAAACAGAAACGGGGAGAATTCACTTCCAAAAATTCCCAATCCAAGAATTTAGAACCCTAATCCCTTAAATCGCCCCAAATTCGCCACGAAATTTGTTTTGATCGAAAGCGCACTTGAGGAAAAGCTGAACGCAGAAATGGGTATACTCAAATTTCTTCCCCCAATTTCTCAAAATTATCAAATCTCAACCCAACTCTAGTTGAAATATATCTTTTGTCATCGGATATGGGACATGCCATTGTGGTCGGAGGACGGTGATTCGAACAACGTGGAAGGACGCCAACCCTGGGCGGCGATTCCAGTCATGCTTGAATTACGAGGTAGGTTGTTAAATAGAATTGCATCTTTAATGAAGTCTATTATTCTTATGTGAAGAATTAATCCTTTTTCTTGATTTCTAAATTTTATTCTTATAACATGGAGGATGTAATTTCTTTGATTGGTACGATCCTCCAATGTGCCGTAGGTCTAAAATGATAATTCCTGGCCTCTTGAGGAAGGTGAATGAAAGAGAAGCTGAGATTGAGAAGTTGAAATTAAAAATGAACATTTGGTGAAGTTGGATAAAAAATTGAAGAAGATAGTCTTCATTTTGGTTCTTTTACTGGTGTTTACCATATTTTCCAATTTCAAAGTTGCTAAAGAGAACCCAACTGGAATGAACCAAGTGAAGATGCTTCAGTGACTGTCAAGTGTTGAATGGTGGCATAATGAAGATGTTGGTGTTTGCATTTTGAATGGTAGGATGGTGAAAACCTTTTGCTGGTGTTTGTATTTTGTGAGGATGGTTAAGATGTTATATTCCTATTTATGTTATGCTGTATTTTTTGTATGTTATGCTGCACTGAATGAAAGCATAACATTTTTCAATGTAAGATGTTGTACTTGGAATGACAAAAGCTGTCTTTTGGTTTAATTTTTGTATGTTATGATTCTGTGGCTTTTAGAATGTTTATTTGAATGAGAGAATGTTAAAGCTTTATTTTGATTGTTAAGTTGTTATGCTTTTTTTTGAATGAGAAAATCATTAACCCAAAACAAAAGCAGATAACTTGTTTCTCATTAGGAGAACTGCATTATAAGAACCACCACAAAACAGATAACCAATACAAAAATCATTATGAAAACTGCATAAAGGACACAAAAACCTGTNATACATGTCCAAAACTAATTTCACAATAAAAAAACAAGTTTCAGAACCAAAACAAATCTAAATCAACCATCCAATTGTTTCAGAACCAAAACATATCCAGAAACAAGTTTCATAATAAAAAATTTACACATAACTTAACCGTAACACACATTTTTTTTTTCACTTCTTTTTCCCCTTTCCTTTCTTCACTTGCACTCATGTCTGGCTTTCCTGAGAGAAATTAAAGAATTTTTTCCCACCTTCCACCACAATTGACTTGGAGCTGTTGGGCTTGGTACTGAACATTGGTCTGCTATATCCTCTTGTGATTGGTGGGGGTGCTCCGATATTGATCCTTGTCTGCAGAGGGTTAGTCACAGGTGGCTAGTTTGAGGACATTTTCAGCTGCTCAAATGGAGAAGGACCTGGCTTGTGAGGCTGCACATATTGATATATGTTGCTGTCAACCTGGCTTTCAATTTTTGCAATCAAATCCTGATATGAAATCACACTATCCATCAGATCCTCTTGGGTGGGTGGTAAAATCTTTGAATTTGCATTTTCCTTTTGTTGTTGTGCACTAGATGAATTCTCCACACCTATTGTGTTTTGTTTTGTAACTTGAAAAATATAAATAGTTATAGGAATGTTGTTAATGAGCAAACAAAAAACATGTTTTTATAAGAAATATACTTGTGGCTGAGGCTGCTCATGTTGATAGAAGTCCATCTCAGTATAGCTATCGATTGCTTCCATCAACTCCTGAGATCACACTATTCATCAAATCATCTTCTATGGGTGGTAAAATATTGGCATTTTCTTGAACCTCCTGTTACTGTGGTGCATCACAAGATTTCCCAGCTCCATCTGTGTTTTTGTTAGTAACCTAGCCAATATCCATATTCATAGCAATGTTGGTGCAACGAGCAATTAATTGAAATAAATATTTTTTGTAAGAAAAGATGTAATTTTACCTTTAACTTCTCCCTCATATTAGGGATATTGGCATTTGCATTTGCTTCCTGTTGGTGTGGTGCATGACTAGAATTCTCTAGTCCTTCTGTGTTTTGTACAGTAACCTAGACAATATACATATTTATAAGAAGTTTCTTAGAATGAGCAATCAATTCAAATACATGATTTTGTAAAAAAAATAATGTAAGAAAAATATGTACTTTACCTTGCATCTAAGAGCATTGTGACATGTTTCATGGCATTTAGAACACCTTATAGTTGCTTGTTGTTTCTTAAGCTTGTATGGACAAGTCGACCTCTTCCTTTTACCCCTCGGTTCATTAGGTTCTCTTCTTCTCAAAGAAGAGGGTCTGTCTCTGCCTCTTTTTTTTTACCATAAATGGGGGGTAAGAGTGGAACATAAGAAGTCTGCTCCCATATAGATTCACCACTCATTGGCATGATTGCATATTCATATACCATTCTATAGGACTCTACTGAGTAAAAAGGGCTCACAAAGTCAACTGGGTCTTCTTTTTGGTTGATAATGGATCTAAGAGCATGTGAGCAAGGTATACCACTGAACTCCCAAGCCTTACATGTACATGTTCTTTTGTCAAGAACCACAACATACTGTTCTCCACCAGAGCAAGAAATTTTACAATTGTTATCATCTGTCTTAATTGGAATGCACTCAGCCATCTTCTCTATGTGTTTGTCTAAGATCTTTTGAATCTTAGGACACAAATTTTCATGCGTATTTGCAGCAGCTCTGTCCCTATTCTTCTGGAGTCTTACCATCAGATACTCTCTAATCCATTCTAGCATAGTGATGATGGGCTTGTCTCTTGTCTCAAGGATATTTGAATTGAAAGATTCACAGACATTGGTAAGCACCATATCACATTTTGGGACACCTGAGAAGTGTGATTTTGACCACTCACTTGGTGCTTTATCATGAAACCATGACCATGCATCTTCATTGAGATTTTTCATATCCATCACCCTCCTCTTAAATTTTCCAACTGTAGTAGTTTGTGCAACACCCCACAATGCTAACTTAAAACTTAAGCCCCTGAAACTTGCATTCTTGAAGTTGTAGTGTAGGTGTCTAACACAGAATCTATGAGAACTATTTGGAAAAACCTCTTTGAAAGCCTGTATTAAACCATTTTGTTTGTCGCTCATGAAGGTCATTTGCTCATCAACATCTATCTCTAGGTCTGACTTAAGTATGGTTAAAAACCATGACCAAGTCTATCTTGTTTCTCCACTAACAATAGCATAAGCTATGGGGTATAAATTGTTGTTGGGGTCAACACCCACTGCAGTCAGCAAGATACCTAGATTATGTCCCTTTAAGTGACAACCATCTACACCAATTATAGGCCTACATCCCATTTTGAATCCCATTTTCAAAGCATTAAAACAACAATAGAACTTACTGAATCTGGTTTCACCATTTGAAGTGATAGTGTCAAGGATGACAGTGCTTCTAGGATTGGTTGTTGTGTACAAATTGTTATATTTTACCGAGTACCGAATCAAGGATTCGTTTTCCGGGTCGATCTCTCGAGGAATGCGGTTCGGAATTTAACTTCGGTATTGATTTCACACAAAAAGAAAATAAAAACCTAAACACTCTAATCAGAAACGAGGAATATATTATCAACTAAGAAATCAACAGCAAATAAAACGAACCTAAAGTACGAACTAGAAAGCGATAAAGAAGCTAGGGAATCGGAGATAATTTATTCAAGTTCTAAGCAAAACCGGGCAATCAATTGTTCGTTTCGAGATTGACACTCTCGCTTAAACATCTAGCGGTTCGCTCCCAATAACTTTTCGTAACAAGGGATTGAACATAGACGAGCTAGCTCAAGCATACAACACATGCCAATTATCCCAGTCTCAATAACTTTTCGTAACAAGAGACGGGTCATCGGCAAGTATGTATTTCAATCCAAAACCTATAGACTATTCAGTTACGAAATCATCTATCTCATGCGAGCCTAGGTCTATGACTTCTCCCCTTTCGGTTCTAAAAGACGCTAATTCAATTAGAAGGTTTTTAATCAACTAATCATATAGAATCAACTAACCCTAACTCGACAAATTAACATTCAATTGTTGCCAATTGCAAGATCGAAGTGTCACCCTTCGATTATATCAAGTTATCAAGCAAGAATTAATTAACCCGAATTAAAGCAACTCGCACAAGCATGAACAGATTAAAGCCCAATAATAACGAAATTAATCAGGAACAATCATCCCCTATCCCTAGCAGAAGGAATTAGCTACATAAATCAAATTCAACAAATATAATCTTTCTACTCAAGTCAACCATTATTCATGAATTAAACAAGAGAAAGAAACACTTACAATCAATCCAAGTTTAGATGTTGAATTCTAATTACAAGCTTAATCCCTTGATAAAGAAGAAGAAAAATGGAAGAAAATGATGGAAAGAAGAAGAAAAACGATGAAGAAGAAAGGAAAAGAAAAGGAAAGGAGTGTTCTTTGGTTTTTCCCGACCCTAGGGTTTTCACCCAGGAGGGTCAGATGATCCTCGTCGAAATCCCGATCGCGCATATATATAGACCATAGGAGGCCACGGCGCGGGACATGGCATCACGGTACGGAGAGGGGAATTGTCGCGGCGTGGAGGTACTGCCGCGGCGCGGGGCTTCGAGTGGTGGGGACTCGGCGTGGCGCTGGTACTGGTGCTCGGACCACCTGCGTGACTTCACCTTTTGGAGTCGTTTGGGCTCGTTTGACATCGGAATTCGATTCCGCTTTTTCCTGTGTGCTCCCAACGAACTCCTCTATCTAATTCCGCTTTTTCTGGTCCTCCCGAAGCTTTCGACCTACACACCACAAATGAAAGAAAAACGAAGGAAACCGGAAAAATACACGAAAAACACAGAAATACTCGAAACACGAAATAAATGACAAGACGACTCTAAAACCACACAAATGACTCAAAATAGGGGAAAAAGAACGAGAAAACAGACACGAAAAACGTAACAAAAATGGGACAAACATTGGTCTTCCCACAGCTTAGAGAATTGAACAGAAGGATCACCTTGTATCACTTTCAAATCTCTTCTCGCCCTGTATGCTTGTTGCTTGGACACATCAACCCCAAGCTTTTTTATCACTTCAGCTCTCCACCCTTTAGTAGTCCTCTTAGGATCAGTCACAAAACTTTGAAGATACTTTTCACTCAACCATCTACTTTTTAAATTTTTCACAATGAACTCTAGTTGACAAGTGTGATCAGGAAAGTAAGTAGAAATAATGAAAGCTTGTTCATTTGCTTTCTTAAGAGCATTGATTCTTAATTTGCAGCTCTCAACCTTACACTCAACATATACTCTTCTATTGTCATTCTTTGTAAACTTCAAAGTTTCTTTTTGTGCTAATAGCATGAGACTGAATTGCCTTCTTAAATTCTGCCTCAGTAGCAAAAACCATGACTAATTCAAATGTTGGATTGAAAATAAGTGTAGGGTTGAAAACAGGTTCACTTGGCTCACACTCTTCACCAGACACCCTATACTCATCTAGTTGAAGGCTATTAATAACCACATCATCTTCCCCATCATCATTATCTGAATCATTGACATATTTGTCTATATCATCAACATTTTCTTCCCACAAATCATCATCATCTTTACTAACATTTTCCGGACTCATGTTGTAGTCAGAATCATTTAATTCATCAGAATCAGATTTATTTTCATCCACAATCATCCTCTTCATACTTAAGTCTCTACCCATGGCTTCTCCAATTGATACCCACATGGAGCCCAATGTTTTCTTATTTGGATCATTTGGAACATAAGCAGGAGCAGATTTAGAGTTATTAGACTTAGAGGGCTCATTGAGCTCACCAGACTCATTAGGTTCAACAACAGGATCCATATAATCATGAGCCATCAAATCAACATATATATGCATCTCTCTAGTTCTAACAGCATCATGCACAAATTTAGTAAGTTCTCTGTCACTGCACAATAACAAAAACCCACTACTCTCACACATGTACAACCCCATCTCTCCAGTGATCCCTACTTGTGTGCACCAAAGATTGATAGCCAACAATTTCAATTATTGTGGGGGTGACATAATCAACTGTAAAAATCTTACCTCCTTTGTATTTTGGTGTTGGGTTATGTTGAAATTTTCCATTCCAATGCACAACCAATGAGAAAGAATCAGACGTTAGATCTGTAAGTTTTTTGGAAACAAAAAGTTGTCAATAAACAAATAACGTTACGGGTCCCCACATCCACATGAACATTTGATAAAACCCAAATACAATAAACAAATAAGAATGATGAATCTTTTATAAAACTCAAAACAATACACAAATAAAATAATGGACCCAATAATGTCAAAAAGCAGACACGAAAATGCCAACAAAAAATTCAGAAAACAATGGAGCAAAACAACCCAGTACACAAAACCGAAATAAGCACAAATGAGTTCTTACGATATATTGGAGGAGACAAGTTCAGGTGAATTTTTTTACGGAGGAACCCCATCTGCGTTCAATCTTATGCTCAATTGTGCTTTTGATCAAATCAGTCGTTCGGCCGAAGTTGGAGCGATTTGGGGATTAGGGTTCTGAAATATTAGGCAAGAAATTTACGTTTTGGGGGGAAGATTTCTGATTTCCCACGTTTTATGTGAAGGTGTGCTTATCCACATCAGATGCAAGCGCCTGCGTGTAAAAGAAATAAGCCAACGTGTAAAAAAAAATAAGCCAGTTGTGCGCGTCGTGGCTTTTCGAGCCGGAAAATGTAAATCCAGCAATAAAAGTCCCACTTTTGATCATTTTCTAAAAGCTGCGGGACTATTCATATTTTCTGTATTCCGTCGGAACCAAAAGTGTCACCCCTAAACATGTGAAACTAGTTTTGAATTTTTCCCCAAAATTTAAACCCCAATTTGAAAACTTTGATAACGCACAAATGTGACACATACATTGACATATTTTATCTTTTACATTTTTTATTTTTCAACCAAACGTAAATGAAATACTCATAATCGGCATAGTACGTAACAAACAATAACACTATTGAATCATCATCTGCTCCAGAATGGGTTTTCTATCGTCCCGGCCTTTGGTGACCTGATACTCCACATAGTCCATGTATTTCATCCGCTCATAAAATGGCCGTCCGTCCATTCTCACGAGTGGCTCAGCCGGGCCCACGACAGCCTCGCCCGACGGCCCATTGGCCACCACAATTGACATCCTCTCTCTTTCGCTGTTCACCACCGCTCTATGCTTCACGCTCTTGTATCTCCCATTGCTAAAAATCTTTCCTCAAAAAAAAAAATAAAATAAAATAAAAATAAAAGTGAAGTAGTAATAATAATAATAATAATTATAATAATATAAATATAACCAAACACAGAAATTATGAGTTAGTGAATAAATTAAATCACCTGGAGTTGGTCAGCAACGTTGACCATAATGGAATTATTTGGGGAATGGACCTCAATCCACCGGCCATTGTGTTGGATCTGCAGGCCCACAACACCGTTGTTGATCAAAAAAGTGAAGAGACCCGGATCTGTATGGGCCGGAATCCCAATAGCTTCATCGGGCTTCGGGCAAGGTGGGTACAAATTCGCCGCGAATATTTGAAAAGTCGAGTCCAACTCCAAAGCCTCGTACGCATAGCCTTTTTCCAGGCCTATGCTCTCACAAGCCGCATCCACCAATTCCTGTGCTATTTTCCGGGTTATTTTGCCGTATTCCAACAAAACATCCCTGTGATCATTGGTAAAAATGTAAAAAATAAGGACAGTAATTAATTACCAATGTAAGAAGTAGTCTTTTATTTCATAATCTTTCATTTTAATTTTTATATATATATGTATGTACCTCAAGGGTTGTGGTTTGAGGGGGCAGTGAAATTGAGGATGAATATAGAGCTTAAGGAAATCTCTGAAGCCCTGATTTGAGGTTGTGGAGACATTGAAAATACTCTTGGCTTCATATGGCTTCTTTTCACCGTATGGTAAATTGAAAAAATCCCTGGTCGCAGTAAGAACATCCCTCGTTAATTCCTCCCGCACCCCATGGTTCACAAGCTGCCACCATACGTTGACAAATAATAAATAAATTCAAGAGCGAATTGTGAAACTGAAAAGAGAAAAAGATATTCTCGACACTTATTGTGACATCAAGAAAAATAATTGTACGTTAATGTCCTTATAATTAATTTTTCAAAATGTTATCAACTTAATTAATAGCTAATTTATCAAATACTTTGTAAGAGACATCTAAAGTAATCAGCTAGTTAATTAATTCAACTAAACAATGTACTGGTGGAACAACCAATATAATCAATCAACAACAAACTATTGATTGCCAAACAAAATCAATATTTTGCATAGCCTCCTTTCTTGTACCAAAAAAAAAAAAAAATCAATATTTATATATAAAAAGAGGTATTTTCAAGATTAAAATTTTCTTAACTATGAACAAGTAAAGGGGTAAAAAATTAAACAAATTAAGATGTTGATGGAAGTTCTTACAATGAAGAAACCCCAGTCACGACATGCTTTGTTGAGGCTGTGAAGGGCTTTGGACCGTCGATCGGGATCTGTGAAGGCCGAGTAATCAACGATGGGGATTGCATCATAAGTCAACGCGCTCGGCTTATTTTCGTAGTTGAGTTTAGAAGGCACGACTTTGACCACAGAAGAATCGGTCAACACCTTGTCGCCTATATCATTATCAAGCTGCTGAAATGAATTGAGTGATTCACCTGAAATAGCCATTAATGCCATATTTCTCAATTTCTTTTTGTTTTTTATTTATTTATTTGTGTCCGAATTCCTACAGAAAATGTTACAACTTTGAGGTGATTGGTGAATGAATATAGACTTCATATTTTATTATATAGAGCGTGACTAGAGATATTATAAGGGTCGATTTGGTTGACATGATAGGGAGTGATATCAAACAATTTGGTATATTATTAAGATAATTTAGTATATTAATTTGTGGTGATATCAAACTATTTGGTATATTAATTTGTGGTGATTGTGTCAGTTTGGTCAGTCTGGTGAATATGGACGTCATATTATGATAGGGATTGGGTTTGAAGAACAGGAGCCGTCGATCGGTGAGCCACAACATCATTCAATCACCTTCCCAACACCTCTGTTGTCCAATAGGTAGTTTGTTCACATACAATTTTTGTTCTGGGCAAAAGACCTTTGGAAACCCTTTTGTTTTCATTTAATTTAACTCGAATTAGAATCCCGAAATCCAAATCTCCGTCGTTGTTCTCCGTTTTATTTTTAAATTTCGCTAATGAAATGTGAGATGGAGGTAGATGAAATTGAAGTTGGGCATGAGAAGATTTCGAATCCGTATAGCTTAGCGACGTCAAAGTTCATACACTCGATTTAATTCACATCCGGTTGATTCATGGTTTGGGATCACTATGGTGTTGGCCAATCCAATTTTGTGTTAGATCTGTCAATTCTTGGGGTTCATGAAGTTGTGTGCGTTGGCCCGTTTGATTTAAGGCACACTTTGCAAATTTAATTGTAAATGAAGGTTAATTATGTAAAATCCTCTTTTATAGTTATTAATATTGGACATGAACCAAAACCAAGAACCAAGGAATATTATTAGAACCAAGGAAGAGGATTTGGTCCCACCAAGTGAAGCACACTATAAGAGAGTAAGCTTAAATGCACTTTAGTGATGTTCCATACCAAAATCAAATAGTGATGGGAAGAGTAGTCCACTAGGCTTATGAATTAGACTCATTTACCCTTTAAAATCAATGTGGAACAACTCACAAGTGATATTCCAACAAATATATATAAATATATATATATGTACTGGTTCTTTAGCGGTGGATTGGAATATCTCCAAGGATTTAGCGGTGGATAGGAGGGCTTGGAGGCTCGCTATCAACGTGCCAGAACCGTGACTTTTGCTCCTTTCTCTCTCTCTCTCTCTCTTTTTTTTTTTTTTCGATCTCTTCAGTCTTTTTGTGTTTCTCTTGGGTTTCATCTCTAGCCTACCCCGACTTCCTTGGGACTAAAGGCTATGTTGTTGTTGTTGTTGTATATGTACTGGTTCAAATAAAAACTAGTTCTGGTGTGAGAACCGTATTTGATGTTATTTTTATTTATCTATAATGCTATTTGTAATATTATATTGTGCTATTAATTTCATAAATGCTAATATAAATGGTGTCGCTATTTTTAGTCAAATACATCATGATTAAAAATAGCATTAAAACACAATCGTACAATTATCAAGTCAAACATTTATAGAAATTAACATACATGGTAAGGTTATCAACACCAACCGCAGAGGATGATGGACGAATACACGTTCAAACAAGGGTAATAATCTACAGTTTAAATATTTATCTTATTATTAAGGGCGGACAGGCAAACAATTAAAGACAAGCAAGGACAATTAAACACGTAAAGCAGATAAGGCAACAAGGAAATTAAAGCAATTAAGAAAGTTAAAGGCGAATAAGCACATATATTTTCTAACTCTTAACTCTAGTGAAACTGCTTTCTCTTTTCTCTAAACTATGCACGCATAGCCAAACTTTTAGGGCTAAATCTTAATATTAATCATACAACTACAGCACGCTTCAAACTCAAAATTTAGGCTCAGCAAAACTCGAATAAAACTGGCCAGAACTCAACAGGCTAACCAATCAAATAAATATGCATCTCTCAAAACAAGCATCTAAACCGGACATTTAACTTCCTAACTGCACACTAACCTCAGCATATAACCCACAATTAAGGTTCAGCAAACTACAAATAACAAGGCATAAACACATGCAAAACATAAAGCTTCAGTCAACCATGCAAAACACATGGCCGAGCACATCACCAAATTGCCTCAATTTCACCTTTCTATTCTCATTACTTAAATAACAATTATAAAGGCATTAAAACTATATATTCTCTCTTTTCTTCAAGATTTTAGCCAAAATTTATCACACCAATAGGCTAATAAAACTGAAAATAATATCGGGTATTCAACATAATTTCCAGCATGAAATCAATCAATAACAAGGCTCAGCAGGATGTTCGAAAAGCAAAACATGACATGATCTCTCATGCTATAAATTCACAGAGCCTCAACATGCTTTTAACTCCAAAATAAAACTGAAACTTAGGCATATAAACACATAAACTCGGCCAATTTTAAGGTAACAGGTCTTAGCCAAATTACCTATTCTCGGGATTCAGAAACAAAGTTTAAAAGGAGACTCGGTTGGCTCTCGGTTTTGAACTTTGCTGCCGGCTCACAACTTGCAAAAAAGGGGGACTACTATTGCTCGATGCCAATGTTCTGAGGACCCCGACTGCTTGATTAAAGCCTCGAACGGCTGCCGCTACTCTCGCACGGGGCCTGAAAGGGCTGCTACTGCTGCTCGGGCCACTAAACGAAGGCCGACGGGGGTGCCGATGTGCATATGATTGAACCAAACCTGCTACTACTCGCTGGAAAACCCAGAGAAGGCTGAAAGGGGCTGCTACCGGACGCGAAATAGGTGCTGAACGGACGGAAATTACTGCTCGGAGATCGCCGGCTGTGGAGTTCTCTTCTCCCGCGGCGTGAGGTTCTACTCGAGAGGTATCCCGGCATGATCGACGGCTCGCGATTGACGAGAAGAGCCGCGGCTGCTGGACAAGGGTCGCCGGCTGCTGGTGCTGCTCGAAACAAAGCTTTTATCGTCTGCTGCACGTGACGAACGAACGGAGGTGGTGAGGATTCGGGCCGAGTGAACGGGCCTCGGATGATAGAACTCGGATGATAGAAATCGGCGGTTCGGACATCTGCTCAAATTCACGCAACAATCGGTCCTGGTGCTGAAGGAAGGTCGCCAGCGAAGGATGACGGGACCTCAGGAGCGGCGGAAGAACCGACAGGACCTGTTGCTCGTCGGAAGGAGTCGCGCGGCGGAGGAGGATCGCCGGCGACAGACTTGCGGATGCTGCTCGGTCGCGACAGGAGAACGAGGTTCTCGGCTTCTGGTCGCCGATTGAAGGAGAGGAGAGGGACGAATCTTGCTGAGAGAAGGGGAGAGATCAGAGATTTGACGAAAGGGGGAAAATCAACGAGTTGCGGCTGAGAGAACATTAGGGCTTTAATATTTCACTAATGCAATACCCGTGTATTACACGGGTGTTGAATTAAAAAGTTTTTGTAAAAAATATTATTTTTTTATTTTTTTAAAATTAAAATAATTTAATTTTATATAAAACACTATTTTGAGTTTTAATTAAATTGTCAAATTATATTTTTTTAATCATAATAAGTAAACACCTGTACATTAAATAAAAATGTCAACCCGTTTTGAATTTGTTTACTTATATCATATAATAATATCGATAATATTTACTATTACATAAGCAAAAAAATATATATATTAAGTAAATAAAAATATTATGGTGATATGTATATGCATATGTGTAGAATATGTTTATTTAATATTATAAAAAATATTAATTGATAAATAATTTTATTTTCTAATTAATTGTAATAAATAATTTTATTATTATTATAAAGATAAATATAATTTATTTATTTTATATATACAATATGTATATGAAAATGTCAACCCGTGTTGAATTTTTTTACTTATATCATAATAATATCGATATTATTTACTATTACATAAGTACAAAAATATACATCTTAAGTAAATAGAAATATTATGGTGATATGTATATGCATAAGTGTAGAATATGTTTATTTATTATTAAGAAAAATATTAATTGATAAATAATTTTATTTTCTAATTAATTTTAATAGATAATTTTATTATTATAAAGATAAATATAATTTGTTTATTTTATATATACAATATGGATGTCAAATCGAAGCTCATCAAAAGATGATTAATTTGATATATTATATATGTAAAACCGATAAGAAATACAAAAGTTATCAACTTTTAAAATATTTTTGCAATTCAATGGTTATAATAGGAAATAGGAAATGATATTAAAATACAATTAATACAAATATTAATTTATATCCAAGCCTAACTCTAAAGCATGATTTTTTGCCAAATAGGATTTCAAAGCATGAGAATATGCCACGTAGGCTCAGCGCATTCTGAAATTATATATAGAGGGGATTACGGCCTGATAATGAATGGTAGGCTTTGGTCTAATGTGTAATGGGCGGAATTTGCAAGTTATTTGGGCCGATTCCTCTCAAGCACAAACAGCCCGGTTTGGTGAGCTAAAATGGAGCGATTTTTGCATTGACTTGGGTCGAAAGAATAAATTCAAGATTCGGGTCAAAATGGTTCGAAAACGGATCGAAACGGATTAAAAATCGATTTACGCGATTAAATCGAAAATCGCCGAATAATTAAAATTTAATTCGAATAAATCCTAATAATTCTAACACGTAAATAAAATAAATAAACACCTAATAATCGCATAAATATAGTCACACAACAATTAAATAAATAAGCAAATAGAAGAGATGAGGAGTTAATAAAACAAATGAGCGATTAATATAAAACAAGGCAATGATCAAGTAATAAGCAAATAAATAATCATATAAAATCTAAAAAATTCTAATAAACGAACGGGGCGCTACAAATGCCCTCATTGCTTGACCAGAAAGCGTACGAAAGGAACACATAATCACACAAGCTCATTCAATGTACATAAATGGAAAACAGTAAACAAAAATAAGCAAATAAAACAAGCACAAACACACAAGAAAACACAACTAAGAGAAAAAAGAAAATAAGGAAAACAATGCGCGTACTCAACACTCAACACGGTGGTGCACCACCGTTTGTCCAATGGTGTTTGTCCGGTGAGAATAAAGAGATTGGCCCGAAGGCCCTTCGAGCTAAAGACGAGGCCATCCGAACGGTTGTACATTGCACACATATAGCTCCATAAGCCATCCGAGCGAATCATCATATAAAAAGTCGAGATTACCGTCACTCGGTTTCGAGTAAGGGCCACTTAAAAAAACTTATATTATTATTTTACCAAAATATATATGCATATATATTTTAATTCACATCCCGTGTAGTACACAGGTGTTGAATTGGAACAAAGAACAATTCACAACCAGACCAAACTAGACTTTATCACACGCCTTGTACCTGAACTTGCTTGAGGACTGATTTTCCTTTGAGCGGGCTACTCTGCTGTGACAGCAGGTAATCCTTGTACTTCATCGGAACATAAGCCGGCACACAACCTTGGGCCCGCAAGAGGCTCGTAGCTGGGCTCACCACTGTCTCGGGTGACGGCCCGTTGGTCATGGCTACGGAAATCCTCGTCTTTTGATTGTTCACCACAGCTCTATGCAACACACTCTTGTACCTCCCATTGCTGAATATCTGCAAAAAATAAAAATTAAAACAAAACAAAACTAAGAGAATGAGGATTATGAAACAGGTTAGCTTATAATATGAAATGTTTAATTAAGTCACCTCAAGATGATCGCCCGTGTTGACCAAAATGGAGTTAGGAAGTGAATTCACATTGATCCATTTGCCCTGGTGTTGTATTTGCAGGCCGCCCACTTGGTTTTCTATAAGGAGCGTGAAAAGCCCGTGATCCGAATGTGACGGTATACCCATGGCCATTTCAGGATTCGGGCATTTTGGGTACAAGTTCGCGACGAAAATCTGTAGAGTCGAGCCCAAATCCAAAGCCCGATCCATCTCGTTCTCTTGGAGGCCCATGCTCTCTGATATTGCCCTTACCAGTTTCCTCACTATATCTCGAGTTCTTTCGCAGTATTCCAGTAATAATTCTCTACAAGTACGTACATGTATTTTAATAAGATATTGATATATTTTAATAGACAAAATTGCATTTTTGGTTAACACAATAGCAATTTTACTTTGTCGTTTGTTGCAATTACAACTGAAATTGCAAAAATTTTTCATATTCCCATATTTTTTATTAGCAATTTAAATATTGTAATTTAAAGTTTTATTGCAATTTCAGTTTTTGAATATTAAATCACAATACCAAGATGTGAAATGTTGGAATTTTCGGACTAAAAATCAACACGACTAATAATGCATTTTTACCTATTTTAATATATTTTTTTTTTATTGATTTTGAATAAAAATACCTTAGAGAGCCGGGTTTATGAGGGCAATGAAATTGGGGATGCACGAAAACCTTCAAGAAGTCCCTCCAGCAAAATACCTCCTCTTTGGCAGTGTTGAAGCTCGTCCCGTATCTAATCGGGTCCAAAACATTCTTGGGCTGAAATTCGGGCTTTTCTTCCTCCGGCAGATCGAAAAATTCCCCTGCCACTTCAAGAATACCTCTGGTAAGCTCTTCTGGTATTCCATGATTCACCACCTACAAATCAATTTACAACAAAAAATAAAAAATAAAAAATTAAATGCATAGTTGCATAGTACTAAAATTGAATTAGTGTTTGGTTTAGCTAATCGGGTACCATGAAAAAGCCCCATTCTCGGCAGGCCTTGTCTAGGTCCTGTACGGCTCTGGAGCTCTGTTCGGAATCGGCTGAGGTGAGAAGTGAGAGATCGATTATGGGAATTTGACAGTCAGCCGAGTCTGAATCAATTGTATCCGTAGGATCTGTGTAATAGGCGTAGTTAGGAGGTATAGATTTGAGATCAGACGACTCCGAAAGGCGTTTGACAGTTGTGATGGCCGCCAGAGATTCCCGGCTGACCAGTGGTGCAGTTGCCGACATCTCTCTCTCTCTGAGTGTGGTAAAGAATATGAAGCCCCCTTTATAGTTATAGTTATAGAGCAACTGAATTACGGGCCACTGGCACTGCACATTTGTTCTTGGTTTGTGTTATTTTGCGTTATTTCATGTTATTGTTCTTGGTTTGTGTTTTTGAAATATTTTATTATTAATACGAGTTATCTAAGTTTTTATGTTATTTTGCGTTATTTCACGTTATTGTGCGCGACATTGCGCAATATTTCTGTAACGATATTTTAATAATAAAATATTTCAAAACTCGTATTTTTTTAGGATTAGATTCATAATTTCAAATGACAACTAAAAACTAGACTTTTGATAATAATTTTAAATTGAAAATGCAAAATCTTAAGTTGAATAGTGCAATATTTATCGGTCAATTTTTATTATATCATTTTAATTTTCAATATCTAACATTTAAATAAAGAATAAAAAGTTCATATATAGTGGTTAGAATTAAGTTGTAGTTAAATAAAAATAATAATTAAAATACATATACCTAAAATTAAATTATGGTTAAATACATTTTAGTATGTTCGCTTTATTATTTAAATATTTATATTATGATATTTACATTAAACATTTGTGAGAAATAATTCTTAGATGTTATTTTTGAATTCATTCAAATATTATGATGATTTTTAGAATCAACTATCCAGTTTTATTATATCCAAATATATTTATAATATTTCTATAAAAATAACTTTTATACTTAAATAATTTACGCAAGACACAATGCTATTTATGTTACGCAGTATAAAGACCAAAACGCGACGCATTACGCTATTTTAAAACACTGAATGTCTGTAAGACAAGTTGAGCACTAGCTGGTGTATTTTGTGGATAAAGTATATCAGAGAACAAGTCCAACACAAACTTTGTTATGGAACGTTGAGGACCACATAAAGAGATAAGTTAGGGACCAAAAATTCTGTTTACTTACTATATATTGTTTTTTTTTTTTTTACTATATATTGTTTTTAATAGGCCTAGGGGTGGATGGATCAGGATGCCTTGATTTGCTGTACGTAGTGATGTCAGCTGTGAGGTTTCCTCCTTGAAAAGATAATGTTCAATTTATATAGATCGTGTACAAACTGTACTATTCCCATAGCTCAACCCTGATCGACACCTATTTAAAGAATTCATGAACTGATCACGGTTGAGCTACAAGTTACATTTTCTGATGCAATAGTTAGTCTTGTAAGGATTGAGTACAAGAGCGTGGAGAGGATTGTTGGATTTGTTATTGAGTGTAAATTTATTATTGAGTGCAAATTGTCTACTTGATTTGAATTGTCCAATTTCTGAACTTTTTCATTGCGTGAAGAAATGAATAAAAATAGCAGTTTAACATCTTCAATCCATGTGTTCAGTTGCAGTTGAAGTACAAAAAGTACAGAAAAAAAGATGAGAGTCTGAGAGAACATGAGTGAAGGGGAGTTGAGATTAAAAAAAATAAAAAAAAAAATAAAAAATAATTGAGATTTTTATTAGTGGTTCTAATTTATACGTGCCCAGTTCTCGACTCCGTTATAGTTCGCCGGAGCTTGTAAGACTGGTGTGCTACAGCTTTCGAGAACGATACGCCTGAACATCAGCACTACACGGGGCGTATTCGTTTTGCGAAAAAAGTTAACTCGTCTGGGCTATAATCTTTTCGTTTTTTAAGCTGTAATTTAATTTCGGTTCCATTGTAATTTTCTAATTCTTAGTTCTATTGTAATAACTGAAAAATACACTTCAGTTCGTAGGATTTTCGTTCATTTCGATACCAGTATTTTCTAACAATTGTCATATTGATCACTAGGAAAAAGAGGCCTGAAAGTTGTTGTTTTCCTGTCTAATGATATTTCTTCCATTTTAGTCGCGGTACCATAATTACGGAATGTCGAACTTCTTGTCTCTATCTCTGTATTTTTCCTTTTAAATGCTCAAAGGACAATGAAACTCGGGATGTTGAAGCTCGTCCCATAGCTAATCAGGTTTAAAACATGCTTTGCCTGAAATTCAGGCTTTTTTTCCTCAGGAAAATAAAAAAAGTCCCTAGTCGTCTCGAGTATACCCCTTCACTTCAGGTATTCCATGATTCACCAAATTCTAATCCGTTTGCCCAGTTATTAATGATCTGAAAATAACCTTTTTCGTGGACCACAAATTCTAATTTCTTGTATCTGAAGCTGTATAAAACGCAGAATTATATTTTTTATGTTCAATATCAATAAAAATTGAGGCTATAAGCAGTTAGGATGGCTGCCTGATTCCTATATGTGACAAGTTTAAGGTATGCCATGACATTTACTATATGATCTCCACGAAAATTTCTATTTCCAAGAAATAATTTAAATTATAATGCATAGATCATGTATAAACAAGTATGATTCCCCTAATTCGAGCCTTAATTAAAGCCTTTAAGAAGAATAAACTGGAGCCACTTTAACTCCAACATCTGTGATACTCTTGAAGGCATACTATGCCATTTGCCATTTTCTCTGTTTCTCATTCTTAATCAAGTAAGTCAATTATTTAGAGTGCATTCAAATGTTTCATTAACATATACCTTGCTAAATTGAGCAACTTGATGAAAATTATGATCATGTGCTGGATAAAGCCAGGCATGACCTTACAAGAATCTGTCATGGAATTTGCCCATAAAAGGGTCATTGTAAATTCATGCAGCTCACAACTCAGTTTATTCATACAATTGTATTTAGCAACAAAATCACAATTGTAAAATAGATCCAAACACCATTCTCAAAATGAAATTAAAATTTCAGTAGGAAACTGTTTAATACATATCACATACAGATCAAATGGCACAATAAATTTTATCAGAGGGAAATTTGCCAAAACTTCTACTTACAATTTACTTGCTGATTGATGGCCACACCAAGAGGCCTATCCTTTGTCTAGGCATCCCAATTCCCTTGCACACGACCATCGTTTTATTAAAATGTGCAAAAAACTAGAATCGAACACCGAACAACTCGTATAAAACCAAAAGACTCATACATTTTCTTTGTTCTTGAGATATCTCCCATAGTCGAGCGACTCAATTGCGGTTCCCTCGAGAGGTAAACACATTCCCACTACACGAAAGAGATCTTTTCATAGAAGAAGGCCCGATTTGTGTAGGCCTCTCAATCGACTGACTCCCAACTAATCTCAGCAAACTCCGGTTAGATCCAACCACCCCACATTTCGACTTTTTCGACTCAACCAACAACCGACTATCCAGATTTCTATCCGGGAAAGTGCTTGCCATGACAGATAAGGAATCCACAGAGATTGATCTTCTCATAGGCTGAATCCCATCCAATAATCCTTCTTCATTAGCTTTGGGCCAGTTTTGAGACACTGATAGAGTCTCATCTCGACTCACAATCCCAATTCTAGACTCAGAAGACTCACTTTCTAAATCCACCATAGCAATTACTCTCCTGCTAATCCTCCCTGATAGTCCCTGAGATTCCTCCACGGATCCCGGGCCCGGAATCTGAGAATTTTGGGTCTGTGAGGGTAGAACAGCCGGATTGCTCAGGATTCCGGCCCGGCAAAGGGGGCAATTGGTGTGTGACCTAAGCCAGGTATCAATACACGGCACGTGGAACGCGTGATTGCACTTGGGAAGAAGCCTCACAGTCTCATCCTCCTGAAACTCGTTCAGGCACACGGAGCAATCCGAGCCGTCGATCAGGCCTTCGCCCTTTTTGAATCTGACGACAGTAATTGCGCCGATTACTGACGGCTGGAGCCCGACAGTCCGGATGTACCATATGGGGTGATCGACGGCGGGCCCTAGGTCTTCGAGGAGATCGTCCGGCCCGGCGTCGCCCTGCTGCCGCCGCCGGCGGCGGGAAGTGCGCCAGTTGGAGTAGAGCCGGTAGATCGTGTAGCAGGTGAAGAGGAAGAAGGCGGCGGCGAGGGCAGCGAGGGAGGCGGTGAGGAGGAGGGAGAGACGGTGGGATTTTCCCGGCGGGCTGTTTTGGATGACGGTGGGAGGAGGAGGCGGCGGGATGTCGAAGATTACGGTTTTGCAGACGGATGGGCAATAATCTACGCACTTGATTGAACAGAGTCCATCCAGGTTTCCATCGGCGTTGCAGTCGTTCTGGCATGATGTGAGGAACGGGTCAACGGCGGATTCGTTCAACAGCTTTCGGTGGCGGGGGGCCATCGGGAGAGGAGAACGGAGGTCAACGGCGGTGTAGGTGATGGTTTAGCGCGCAAGTGGAGAGAGAAAATGGAGATGAACAGAGAGAGGAAAACCCATTGGGGGGTCTTTGTTAAGTTTGGTGAACCAACCAAATTGACGACGGTGAAGGGGGTTGAGGTTTGGCTTTCTTTCTTCTCCTAATGAATTTTTCTTATTTATTAGCTTTATTGTACCAATAATAACCAAAAGTTTATGTATTATAATATAATTGTGCATAATCCTTTTGAAAAAAATGCCTATAATCCTTTTGTATGTGTGCATAATCCTTTTGAAAAAATGCCTATAATCCTTTTGTATTTGATGTTGGTTAGTTGACATTTCAATTTTTTTTTTTTTGTCTAGATGTTATACCGTATTATTTGGTAAATCGCCGCTGTCTTTGCCATTTGAATTGTCACACGCCAACTCTAAGACCATCCTTATCAACAACTCAACACAACTCAACCTAATAATTAAAAATTAGATCTCTTTCTTTCACCTACACAAGCCAACTTTTTATCTTTATCCACAACTCAACACAACCTAAAATATTTATTTAATTTTATTTATCTAAAAATTACAATTATATTCCAAAACCTATCAAATGTGGTCTTTGTTTATAAAGCATGAAAAAATACAAATTTTAGTATTTTTTATTATTTTTTTAACACAAAAGAATACTCTTATTCAATAAAATTTGAACAAATATCCCATTTCTACCCTCCAACCAGGTCGCGACCCAAGGTTACAATGTGACCTAGGTCGCTACATATCATGACCTTTTGCTTT
>BKCP01011959.1:509024-531329 GCA_008636005.1 Striga asiatica | reverse complement strand
AAAAAAAAAAAAAAAAAAAAAAAAAACAAGAGAAAAAATCAGAATATTCAACTTACTTGCTTCATGACCCAATGGAGATACCGTTGGCACTAATTATTACCTCAAAGAGAATGTGCGATGAAACAACTGAATCCCACTGTGGATTCTTTGTGTCTAAAAGCACAAGAACAATGTCGAACCTGCTTAGTAATGGTCCGGAAAGTGTGGTATTGACGGACAATGCTAAATCGTGTTAAAGAATGAAGAAAATTAAACTCAAATGATAGAAATTAGTTTAAGGCCTTCTTATCTTATGTACAAAAAAGAGGACGATCTTTCATCCTCTAACATATACATAGAGTATTAAGTTTTTATACGGAGAAAAGGATACGTTGATCTGGGTCATACTGTCCTTTTGGATTTGTAGCACCAAAAACAATTGTTCTTGTGCTGAGAGTCGTCACAAGACCAGCCTGAAAAAATTTAAGAAAAGAAAAGAAAATGGCCGTACAACCAGAATCACCATGTACCATCTCTAATTACTTTTATATGAGTTGTATAAAAGAGAGTAAAATGTTTCTATCTAGTCTGCGAAACATACAAACGAAATCATTCAATGTAACTGTAAGGTGTGTTCATGCAGTTCTACAATCACTATAACATATTGGTCATCAGATAACAAGATTTTAGAAGGACAAGGTTACTGAAATTTCTAGGCTGTGGGACATGGACATCACACAATGATATAGAACTTAGAATGGGGAGCTGAATAACCAGACACTAAGAGAACACTTTGCAAAGATAAAAGAGAGAAGCAACAAAAATAACATGCAGACTGTTTTTTATATATACCTTGGCTACACTTATGGTTTGCTGCTCCATGGCTTCATGAATAGTTGCTCTATCATGTTCCCTCATGCTATAAGGATAAAAGCAACAGAAAAGAAATGAATTGGCATTCGCAACTCTAATATAGATTGCATGCTAAAAGCACAATTAGGAAAGTGTGGTAGAACAATATCATGAATCTCGACAAATAGAACTAAGGTGTTTTTGCTGTGTAAAGTACTGTAACAAAAGAAAAAACGACAGTGAAAAGAAGACAAAGGGAAGATTGTGCAGAAAGAGAGTTCGTGGTGCATTTGTGCTAATTCAGCAATCTTTATTAAGACCTGAAGAGAAAACTAATTATGAAGCCTGTAACTTTGTACCTGTCAAACTCATCTATACAACAAAGGCCACCGTCTGCCAACACCAGGGCTCCAGCTTCCAGCACCCATTCCCCTGAAAATAGTCTTACCAAGATATGTCAACATATATAGGATTAATGGGAAACTAATATGAATAAGGTGATATTTCAGTGATGCAATATAGTGAAGCTCTATAAATAGATGCTATAAAACATAAACACAGTACCTCCATCCTTGACTGCAGTGACTGTCAATCCAGCACTAGTGCTCCCTAAACCAGTAGTTATTACGGACCTATTGCTTAGTTTAGCAGCAAACTTCAAGAACTGTGATTTTCCCGTGCCTAGATGATTCAAATATGTTAGATATTGGCAATTACCTTATATATAATGCAAGAAAAATTCTGTACAGAAAATGTGATTTCATAACTTAAAAGGACATTGAAATGACAAGAAAATTATGGAAATGATCAAACAAAGACTAACATTTAAATTGGCATGATAGTGTGATCCAATAATCCAAATGAATAAGATAAACTTCAATATTTTACCAGGATCTCCAACCAAAAGCAAATGAGACTCTCCTCGGACCTTTGTTCCAGAAGCATCAACATGTTGAACGCCTCCAATTAGTGTAAGAGCAACTATGCCAAACAGAAATCTCAGTTCGGAATGGATTCATAGTGACACTTAGTAGATCGTCATTTCAAATTATTGATGCTTGAAGTAGCTGATTTTTCCAGTTCAAAATTGTTTAATGTAGACCGTGGCAATCACTGATTAATATGATGAAAGTTCCATTACCTGCAAGCTTGACAGTGAAGAGTCCAAAAACCTGTGGACAGATACATCGAAGAATGGCATTTCTACCTTTCAAAGGAGCATCTTTAAATTCCATCCAGAAATGTCTGAATTTCATAACAATGTCCTCAGGAATATCAATATCTGACTTTAGCTCGTTCATTCTCCTGAAAAATGACATTTAAAGTATCGTGTCAGTTATTATTTTTATTATTTCTCAAATAACGTGTAAATACCTTCAAATAAATGTGTATTGCTTGGGTAAGGTAAGACCCCCAAGTCGTGTACTTCGGAATGATAGCTAACCATCAAAATGTACCACAAAACCCTACTTCCCTCCCTCCCTCTCTCACTCTGCGGTTTGGGGGAAGGAGCAGAGGAAGCGTATGGGGGAGTATGTGACACCATAATGATCAAGTTACCAATTTAATTTTTGGAAAAGTTTTATACTGATTTTCTGAATAGAGGAAATATGTCAGACTATACAAATGGCAGAAAAAAAAAATACAATAATAATAAGATAGGTCAAATTATGAGGTAAGTGAGATGAACTTAATCGGTAACCTCACGGAGTTGGCTACTAGTACAGGTTCAAGGTCACAACGCACATCCTTTATGTCTGAAGACCATTTAGCCGTCAGAACTCCGGTAACAATTATGTCATCTGAAAGTCAAAGTAAGGAAATGAAGTACACAAGCTCAGATTCCAAAATTGATTATTCCTTATAGTCTATAATAAAGGTGGATTATATATTCGTATTTTAAGCAACACGCGAAGTATTATTGAGTTAGTAATGTGGCTTGTGTACTATGAGAAACTCGGATGCAATCTGTACCTCCAGCTTTAACCGTATCGACAAGATCATCCTTCAGAATAACAGGAATTGAACGAGGGATAGCTCCCACTCCTAAAACCTGAGTATTTTCTTGAATTTTGATTTCCTGGTAATCATGGCATATCTTGTTGTCTTCCACAATCTGGAAACGCGTGCTTTCACAATTCTACACAGGAAAAAATCAAGCACGTATGACATTGCAAAGAATTAAGAGGCCTCAAATGCGAACTTTTTGGAAAATTCCATAGGATTACAAAAGACCTACGAGCATGCTCTCAAGCTAGGGCAACCCAGTTCAAATTCCATTGCACATATCCAAGTATGAATCTAACACTCAGTCTAAAAAGGTAGTTTAAAGGCTGTGATGTTTTGTCATTAGGATATTACATACGCCATTATTTTAATATAATATTGCAATAGTAAAGCTCTTTTTACTAAAATGAGTTGTAAGATTGATCCTAATGGTGGAGAGCTCGAACAAGAAATCAGATAGGAATTTACCCTTACTATGGATCTTCATGGATCTTTATTTCTAAGTTTATTCAGCCAGAATAACAGCTAGAGGGCCACAATTTCTTATCAAGTACAATAAATCATTCTATGAAGAAGTGTTTTCTCCAGATACAAGGTAAAAGAGGGTAGACCTGAGAAGGGCAAAATGATGGCCGGGGTGTGGCATTCCTGGTTTCCACCTCAGGATAAACTTTTATTCTGCGCATGAAAATTTTAATGTGGTTGAAGTTACACACGAATAACATTACAAATTAATATTTACAAGATGAGGACAGTACAAATGCAGCAAGTCGCAGAAGGAAGAAGGATCTTATCTGCAACTTCAAACATACTATGGACCAAAATGCACGCAGATGATTATCAACACAACAGGTAAGAATACTAGTTGCTTTTAAGCATCAAGTTCCATAATATAATTTCCCAAAGGATTCCGTAATTGGAAAATGAGCACAGTTCTACAACTAAAAGAAATCATTTTCAATTGGTGTCCCCATGTATACCAATATACATCTCAAAAAAACATTTTTGATGTAAGTCCCTCTTCATATAGCTTCTTTCAAATTAGAACTATTACTTTGCTCAGAAATTGGTTCAAAAAGAGAGCAAGCATATATAAATCAGACCTGTGTTTACATACACGACACTCATAAACCTTCTCGCCTTCAATCATTTTGACTGCTCCAGAACGAATTACTGTGCCTTTGAGAGTGAGAAGAATGCCGCGGTGCCTCACTCTCACACGTCCAATACTCGGAAAAGTTTCTATGAAATCCCAAAACATAAACAAACCCATGAACTTTAACATGTGTGGATGCAGATTTTCAAAGAATTGTAAGAATCCAAATACTCTTCAGAGACAAATAACAAACCGGGAAATTCCAGAGGAGAACCGCAAATATTAATCCGGACATGTACATAGGCCTTCACACTAGCATATTCCATTCTCTTCAAATCCTCATATAGCACATTCTGGGCATTTCAATTCAAGCATCATAACAAGAACTTCACATACTTGAGAAACAATCTCACAACAAAATTTCTTAAGCAAACAGAATCAAAAGGCATTTCAGCCCCGAATTCCTGTTCACAATTGATGAATCCAACTACTGAAAACTAACCATAAATGCATACAAACCTGACTGGAGATGAAACCAAACTGAAAAGAGAAAAGAAAAACCTGAACCCGGACAGCTGATTCGTCTAACAGGGGTAAATATTCCGCCGGCTGCGAGAAAACGAGGTGTGCTAATCCTGGATATTCATTCATTAGCTCGGCGTAACTGTACTTGAAATTTTTTTTGAAAAAGGATCAAATACTCTGAACTAATAAGGTTATTAACAGAAGCCAAACTGCACAGAGATGAACTCAACACAACGGGAGCTTAAACGATAGAACGAACTTACTCAACATGGAGAGGGTAATGAAGGCGAGGATCAGAGGAGAGGACAATACACTTGAGTTGTTCCGAGTGGTGATTTTTCAAGAACATCGCCATTTCTTTGCTGGGCTCGATGTCATTTTTTTTCACCGCCATCATCTTCCCTTTCGTGTATGTGTGTGTGGGTGTGTGAGAGAGAGAGAGTTTGTGTGAGCGAAGGAGGGAGTGTTGGTGTGGCGGGAGATCGGTGTATTTTGGTCTCGAGTGCCGCTTTTAACAACTTATTATATAAATTATGTAACTTATTTGATTAGTTTATAAGCTTATTCCAATAAGCTAGATTTGGTAGGATCGAGTTTTTTTTTTCCAAGTTCGAGTTTATCTCATAAGCTTCTATGATAATTTTTAATTAAACAAACACTTTTATTATATAAATTAATTTTTCAACCATAAACTATTAGCTATAAATTTGAAATTCACTGAAAAATTATAAGCTAACTTATCAACTAGATTTATCAAATATTTATTTCAGCTAACTTATCAGCTAATTTTACTAAACACTCTAATCATATAAGCTAACTTTTTAGCCATATGTCATAAGTTATCATCTATAAGCTCGAAATTTACTTAAAAGTTATAACCTAACTTATCAGCTAGGTTTACTAAACATAACCTTCAAATAAGCTCATTGAATTTTTTTTTCTTCTAGTTTATCAGTTAATTTTACCAACACTTTTATCGTATAAGCTAACGATTCAACCACAAGTCATAAGCTATCAACTATAAATTCAAAATTTACTTAAAAGTTACAAGTTAGCTTATCCTCTAATTTACCAAACATAGGCTAAAGGAAGATCATCTTTTTCACAAGTATAAAGATATATTAAGGCGTACTTGAATACAAATATATCAGCCCAAACCAAGAGTTAAAACATAGGCTAAAGGAACTAGTACTGGCCAATTGGCCATCCAAATAGATTGAAACGTTCCATAAAAATATTCGATGCTTGAGGGGCATCTATCTTTTCTGAACCTATGGTAGAAACTGTAGAATAACTCGTAAAGTCACCCGTTGAATGAAATTTTCTACAAGTGGGTAAGTAAAACAACAACCTAACCATACGTCCAGCAGGATAAAATATTATTTTCTTCCATACGAGGTTGAACTACATAACAAGGACCTGTCTCATGATCCATAATCTCTTTTTAGTACAAAACAATAACTACAAATACAAAAACCACTCTGAAAAAAAAAAAAAATAATAATAAATACAGGATGATTTAAGCCAAACTTGCTCCACAACAGCAGACCAGAACACAAATGAAAGCCCCATACTATTCTCTAGCCTATTCATGAAGTAAAAACATGCTCGTAGGTCGCTTTGAAGTCATGTATCAACATCAAATGACTTGAGTTATTGACCGGTCAATAAAAGGGCAGTGGTTCTTTTCAAAGAATCGCATGCTTTCTGCAGATCGGTTTCTGTATGGGCAGCAGACACACATAATCTGATCCCGACAGGCAACTTGCATTTGTCCACCGTAGACCTTTTGGTAGTTGCAACAAAAACCGAGTGTTCTTTCAGTAACTGCAGAAACACAATGACATCACCTCAGAAAAACGGGTAATTGCAATTTCGACCCATGAATTTCGGCCTAATTACAGAAATCCCCTTTATCTTTAAAATGGGGTTCCATTTTCCAAATTACACAAAATCATGGGGTAATTGAGGAATATATGCAAACTTGAGAATAAGTGGCCTTTTGATTTGTAACGTGTTAAAAAGCCTCCAGCATAGTTTCTGTAACTACGGATCACATTAAAAAAAAAAAAGGAAAAACAAATAAATGAAGGGAAACAAGTATGTAAGTCTCAAGAATTATGACTACTTACATGATTTGCAACATCTTGAAGCACTCGAAGATCACCCTTCAAGGATCCTGTGGACTTCTTGAGTCTCAGGAAAACCATTGGTGATTCTGAATCACTGACTATCTCAAGGCCCTGTACATCAGATAAACCTGGAATTTTCACACAATGTTAGTGAGAGATATTAAAGAAATAATTCTCAGAACCTGCACAATTAGTTTAGAAGAAGAACGACAAAATTTTATGGAATTATTATATGGAAAGGAAAGAGTAGAAGAAAAAACCTTTACGCAGAGCAGTAACATTCTCCTTCAACTTTGTGATGAGATTTGGATTTTCTTGCAACACGTCAATAGCAGTGATTGCAGCACTTGCCAGATAAGGAGGCAAAGAAGCAGAGAACACATAACCGGAACTACTGAGACGCTGTCAAAGGAGTATTTTATTGGCATTAGAAAAATCTGGAAATTGTTTTTTGTGATATAGCATGAGCAACTACGGTTCTTGCTTTGCAGACCCTAATAGCTGCTAAACTGATATTGCGATTATATTCCACTATCCAAATCCTGGAAACTTTAATAGCATGTAGTAACAAGCACTTTACAAGCCATAACACCACAAAAGTAAATGATCATTGGGTGATTCTAACGCCAAAAAGTTACTTGACACAGAAACTAAAGAAGATAACAATTAGGTGAATACGTATCGAATAACTAAAAAGATTGCCCAAGATATGAACCAAATTCTGATGAAAATGACATTATCGTAGATAAACTTGAACGAAATTCTACTCCCCATTTCTCCAATAAAACCGAAATAAAAGTAAAGAAAAAGGATAAATTTATGAACAGAAAACCCAACGGAAATAGCAAGTATATTGACTACATGCTACAACATAATGCATTAAGCTAATTTTACATCAATATTTGAAATATACACAAGTTTTTTTCTGAGTGTGAGAAACATTATCGGAAGATAATACTAGCTGGAATTTCAAGGCCATGTGCAATAAGCCGCTTTCCATTATCTAAGACATACTTATAGAGTATGTACCCTATATATGAAAACTTATGCAAATGTTATCAAATATCCTGATTAGATACATTAAGTGCTGCTTTACCCGGAGACCGGTTCCTAGGACAAAACGATTAAGGAATGAAGATTTTTTTTCCCCATTGAACAAGAGGTATAGATTTGATATTTTTAAAGTAGAGTAAATTTATATCATCTGCATTCATTTCATTCCAAATTGATTTCATGGAAACAAGCATACCTGGTGATCGATCACTCGATTACTCCCAGTGCAAAATCCTCCTTCAGTGGCTAATGCGTGTCCCATTGCAGCAGTCACAATATCCACCTTGTCGATCTGCAACAAACAAGTGTATTTAAAAAGGTAAATATATACAAGGAGTACACAGACAAGGATGAAACTTAAAAGGAACTTACTGGAACTTTGAAATGTTCAGTTAGGCCTCTACCAGACCTCCCAAGAACTCCAATTGAATTACTTTCATCAAGTATCACACGAAAAAGATATTTCTCTTTCAATTTGATGATCTCATCCAGTGGAGCAATTTGGCCAGAATTCTGGAGTTGAACAAGATAAATCATAGCTCATATTTACTCAGAAATTGAAAAAATAAATAAATAAATAAATAAATAAATAACAAGCACATCACTAAAATGTGCAGTATAGTGTGTCAATATTTCAGGCATGAAGATATGTGACTGATAGATACTGGCCCTTTTTATCTTCTACTTTGGATTGCCAACACATAAGTGGAAAATCAGCAAACATAAAAGGCACGATGCAAAATAATACTAGTGTAAACAACTGTACCTGATAAACAGCTTCTACAACAATATAACGCCTGAGCTTCTTAGTTCGTTTGTTGGCGTGGGTAACATTTTCCAGGATACTTTCTAAAGACTTCATGTCATTGTGTTTGAAATAAATAATTGTACTCCTGGAGAGATAAAGGCCATTTTGTATTCCCCAGTGGACACCCTCATCACTGTAAAGAGCCGTCACCATCACCCCAACCAAAGAGAGGAAAGACAAAACGGAGGAGGTCAGTTGTGCAAGTTAAAGTAATTCATTCCATAAAAAAACAAAATCACATATACATAAGCCAATGAAAAGGTTAGTTATCTGTTACAACACAACAGGCAGCAAACAGAACATAGGTAGATGATATCAAGCTGATACCAGATGAAATGCCGTGAAACCAAATAGAAAAAATAAGGAGTCAAGAAAAGGATAATTATTGCACCATGAAATTGTTTACAAGATGAAGCATGAAACAGGGACTAAGCACGGAATCTCAGACAAGCAGAAGCCTTTATGATAAGGAGGTGGGGCGTAATAACTTGTTAATGGTGAACCCGTAGACAACGTGCTTTTTAACTGGTAATGGAAAAGATAGGGTTGAGAGAGTAAGGGAGAAGGACACGAGGATGATGGGTTCCACCATGTCACAGACCTAGATGACATTAGAAACATAACATATATGCCAAATAGTATGAGAAAAGGAATTACCTAAACTCAATCCATCCAGATCACAAATTCCACAAATTCTCACCAAAATTTCCAACAATATCTTGTTTGCACCTTAGTATTTAACTAAAAAGTAGAAAAGCCAAGAAAGACTCACACAACTACGACATCGCCCTTCTTACAAAATGCTGGAATGATACTGAACATTGTCGAAAGTCCATAGGAATAAAGTATAGAATCAGGAGTTCCAAGAAACTTTGCGATCCTGGCCTCACAATCAAGGTGTACATCTGCATGAATAAAAATATTTTCTACATAGTCTCATATTGTTCAACGTCCAATGAATGCATTGAACATATGTCAGTGTTTTGACATACCAATTGTCCCGTAGAATCCACGAGGACCACAGGAGCCAACACCATATTTCTCCAGAGATTTAGTACATGAATCCTATTTAAACAACAATATCAGTTGGAAAAATTGGAACCAATCTAGAGATGAAGATGAGATATAAGAAGTAAATTCTTCTCACCTGTAGCTTCTCATTCCCCAGAAGACCAAGGTAGTCTGCACATGTGAAGTTTACAACATCTTTCCCGTTGATTACAGTATGAGGTCCAGCAGCACTGCACGAAGCAACTCACAGCTTAACAGGAATTTAGGAATAATTTAATTTCCAAAACAGTTGAGAAGATTTGAGAAAAGTATTCTATTTGAGAAAATTGACCTTTCCAATACTGGAGGTTCATACTTCATCTCATCAGTGATAGGAGGAATGAGGGGTTCTGGGACCCATTCATCACATAACTCATCTACTTCCTATAAATTTAAGCAATAAACAGCCTTAAGGTTTATTCAAGAAAACATTATCACATCTAAAATGCATAAGACCAACCTTCTCTGTCAGAGGTCTTTTAGGCGGCTTGTAACTCTTCTGGGTTAGAAGAAAAAGAATCACAACAAAGAGAAGACCCTCTATCAGCAGATGGCCTGTAACGATTTGAACAAATTACTCGCTTTGCTTAATACAAAAGTTGATATCATGCATCAAAACATCACAGAAAAAAAAAAATAAATAAATAAAAAAAAAAAAAAATAATAATAATAATAATAAATAACTTGCCTTTGATTGGCACTCCAAAGACTATAGCTCGAGCAGATGGCGCATCAAAAGCCAAAGTTACCCAATCCAAAACAGACTTTACTATAGTTTCAAAAGCCATCAGGATAACTAGGAATAGTAACAAATACTTCCAAAAGTTATAAAGCACTGAAGGTGCCTCCTTGTGTCCTTGTGCTCTTCAAGCTGTGAGCTGAAGGCAACAACAATTAATAAATATTCAGTAGCTGACCACAAACAATCCACTACAGCAATCCATAAAAAAAATAAACATTGCTTCAGCTTATAAGCTATGGCCATCTATAATTATGTTTTGATAGGTTTTTCTTCTTTCACGAGATATAGTACCGCCAATAATTGTTCTTGTCCATTTAGAGGTTTCTATATTTATGGCAATTGAAAACTAATTATGTCATATCACGATTCTATCACTCTATATCAATATTGAAGGAGACTCTTTCATTATCTAATGTGTTCACTTTATAAATGTTTTTTAATTTTTAATTCATTTTTGAATTCTACTAAAACAAACTGTTTCTATCCCTTTGGAGCTTGCCCTACTCCGACCAGTACTTTTGGGGCATTATTTCCTAGTACAAAAAATGCACTTGCATGATAAGTATCATATGCATATATGTCATAACAGTATATGGATATTGCAAACTTAGTGGTAAAAAAGACTAACCAAGGGCAAGGGACAGTCATATGTGCACTTATGCAATAACACATGGAAAGCATATTACAGTCAACAAGATTATTAGATATCCCATTGTAATGTAAATTCTCCCAATCCAAGCCTTCTGTCAAATTCATTAAACATCACCCTGACAATATTATTTGATAAGGTTCGCCTGAGAAGGCTTATACACACACTTACACAATAACATAAAAGCAGATAATGACTACTCATGCAGGTGTTTTTAGAGTTAAAAGGTTTTTGGACATCGACCAGCATGCAACGTGTGTAGACCCCAACAGCACAAAACTTAAAAGCAGACATAACTGTTCACTTAATCTAACAGCTAATAAGTCCTATAACACATCAGTATTTACAAGAAACTGCCCTTACCCAATAATACGAACTCTAATGCTTGTTAAGGGCTGATGTACAAGTGAGCTAAAACCTTCTAACAGCAATACAGATTCCTCATTGGAAGTTAATACTGATGCATACCAAAGCAGCATACCACAAGAAACTACCCAATAAGTACCTGCTGGTTCATTAATCTTTACATCGCGATAACATTTTACCTATTTCATTGTGTTTTTGCCCACATGTAAGGAGACACATCTCCCGAAATCTAATAGTTTCCATAATCCAAATATATGGCAAACCTAACTCAAGCTAATTGGTGCAAATCTATTGGACATTAATTCAAATCATCAACCATAACCAACATTTTCTCAAACACGCATGATCGTATAAAATATATAATAGATAAACAAATAGTCCCCATCCTCTCCGTCATGAATGCTATCAATTCGAGGAAACAGCAAACCAACCAGATTAACCGAAACCCCATATCACCCTAAATAACAACTTTACAGATCCAACCTCAGAAAACCATAGCCCGTAAACATGGACTACAACGAACAGCTAGGGGTGAGCATTCGGTGAAAAACCGAATACCAGAAAACCGAAAATCTAAGATTTGTAAACCGAACCGCACTGCAAGAGAAGAAAAAACCAAACCGATCGGTTTTTCGGTTATCCGTGCAATCAACTAAAGATAACAGCGGAGCAAACTGTAACAGGCGCATTCAAAGACCACAAATTCAAGCACGCTTGCCCCAAAAGAGAAGAAAATAAAATTGACACCTGCCCCAGTAACATATCAAATATCAATGAGCGCCCATGACAATTTCCATAAGTTTTAACAAAATATGCTAGCGGATTCGAAAATCAACACAGATAATGCCGAGAGAAATAACAAACAGAACATTCAGCTGGCAACTTAATAATAAAAAACTGTTTCCGACAAGAGAGCGAGACGGGGAGGAGAAACCAGACCTGAGTAACCTCCGCCGACGAGAGCGGCGAGAGAGGGACGCCGGTGGGGCGAGAGCGGCGGAAGTGAACGGGAGTGGGACGAACCCTTTGTGATTTCTAATTCTGATTTCTGAAGCAGAGATCGTAACTGGTGTAAGATTGTAAGTTTTATAACTAATTATACAGAAGCAGATCCGCTCCCCAGCTTACGAGAGAGAGAGAGAGAGAGAGAGAGAGAGAGAGAGAGAGGAAATGAGCGATTTAAAATCGTGAGATTCATTGGACACGGTAAAAACCGCACTTTTCATACTTAAAAATCTGGTTGTATTTATATTTTGAGAAATGCCATTCAGATCTATTTTTTTAATTGTACTTGAATGTCTGCATATTATTCTTTATGTTTAATCTAATTTTTTTAATTGTACTTGAATGTCTGAATTTAATTCTTTAACTTTACATTTTAGGTTATTCTCTCACTTTTATGTTTGACTTTTTAACGTAAAGTTCAGCTTACTTTAATTTAGGATATAATTATTTGTACAATAATATTATTTTTTTAATTTATATTTTACATGCTTATATAAAACAATAAATATCAATATATCTATATAAATTATATTTATGCAAAATTGATAACCGAATCTATATAAAACATAATAAATGTCAATTAATAAAGACTCTTCTCAAAAATTGATAAGTGAATTTAAAAAATAATAATTGAATTATTACTTTAGTTAATAAATCAATATATGCAATGAAAATAAGAAATAATATATAAAAAAATAATAATTGAAGTATTACTTTATTTAATATTTAGATTACTTGATAAAAATTAATGTTTAAATCATATATTTTTAAATTCTCTGTCAAAATTTTTGAATAAAATTTATTTAACTTTTGGATAAATATCTTATATGGATTAATATCTCATTTAAGTTAATTGTAAAATATAGTTAACATTTTTATCATAAATATTGTTAAATATTGATTATTAAAAAAAAAACTCTGGTTCACCTATTTAGTCAAAAATAAAATTAGTTGAGCCTTAATCCTCATTTGTAATTTTTGGACTTTTCATGAGGTTGACTTGTAGACTTTGTTGGTTACCCAAGTCTCACAAGTAATGGCCTAATGGGATTTGTCAAAAGATCCCATTATTCATACACTATAATATCATGCCTTGACCGTCACCATACTTCAAAACAAAATTGTATTCAAAATTGCTTCCTTCTCATCCTATTCATCACGCATTAAAATTACTCACCATACGACCATAATTTCATACTATGAATTTTATTTTCTCATATATACTGCATTTTGTTATCTCCATCCTCTACACTATTTCAGAGTAGCTGTACCTATATCATATACTATCACACGAAAAATTCCATGCCATTATATTTTATCATTGTCGTCCAGTAGGCCGACTAATCCACTCAAATATCTCATCCAAAGACTTGGAAGATGAAATACATGAATGTAGGGTGTCTTGAACTTGTCTAAGGGGAATAAATCTTTTCACCTCCATACGCAACTTGAAACTGCGAATACCAACCTTCATCGACTATCATTTGGAGGCTAGTCTAGAAAACGAAGGTTTCATACTATTTTTTGATTCTAATGAAGGAAATGCACGGCTTTCAATTTCTTTCATGTTCGAGTCCATTATTTTGTGATTTGTGGATTGTGCTGCGATAGTAACTGACAGAAACTGGTGGAAAACGGGTGCGAGTTCACTATCACGAAGTGCACCATAAACGGAAAAAAGCCCATATGAAGCACAAATGGAGTTCCATCCCAAAACCAATTGGTGGAAGGAGGAGTAGCTCATTAGTCTTATAAGGTGGGTCTATTTTCTATATATGAACGATGTGGGACAACTCACGAGTGATATTCTAACAGTAACATCTTGGCTACTCTGTCTTTCCTATTTAACGAGTCTTGTTGATTGTGCTATTTGCAAAACCTAAGATCACAAAAATAAAAGAAGTCGGTCAATTTTGCAGGTATTGAGTGCAAAAGCATGATTGATGTACAAGTTCCATAGCTGCATTTACTGTCAACATTATAGTCTAAAGAAGTATTTGCATGACTGGGAGTAGATATACAAGAATATTGTCTTTAATTATGTTTCTGAATATATGAGTAAGCAAGAAATCATACAAATTTTGAATGAGAGAGTGAAAAATCATATAGTAGGCAGTAAAATGCAATGATTCAGTAAATTTTGTCCAAATTGGCCTTAACAATTTCAGAAAGTTTTGTGGGTCATTATCATTCGTAGTCTCGTGGTAGCCCCACCACACCAACCTTCTCACATAGTTCAAAATCCAGAGCTTTCTGAGATTGACTTCATTCTACAATTTAACATCAATAAATAAATCAACTTTCGGAAAAACTCAACAGTTAAAGAGAGATCACATATTCTCCCATGATTTGCAAATGTCCTTTCTTCTTTGTTTTATGCCAAACCCTCAAGTAGTACTAATGCCACAAAACATCAGATACGTAATTGTTCAAATTCAAAATCATTTTTATGCCTTATCAAATATACCGTCAGTTAAAAAAATAAAAAAATATATTAAAAAGAATGACATTTCAATTGGAAACCCTTATACGTCGATAAAAATAATCTTAAATAATATCACACACCATGTGATGACTCCCAGATTCAAGATCCATGGTTGCGTAATTGAAACTTCTTGCCAAAGGGACAACAAGTTGACCTACTTTAAGTCCTTCCTGAAGCCAAGATCGTTCTGGCAACAGAAAAGATGGAACACAACATCAACACACATTTTTTTATTCCAAATGAAACATAAAAAGAAAAATGTGTACCCATGACCTGACACCAGTAAAGGAAGCCACAGATTTTCTAACCTTTCTGCAAAATGATCAGACCAGAGGAGTAAAACCCATCTAAATTATCCGATTCTTCACATTAAAATCTAAATATTTTTCAGTTTCCAAAGTAATTGATAGCTCGCTCGAAAAAATTGGATGCAATCAGTATGGTATAGATTACCATAATAAGTGGATAGATTCTGTTGAACCCTTTCCCAAAGAACGGGACTGCATCATCAATATTTCTCATTCTGTGCGAGTAACAAGACATTGTTTAATTATTTTTCGACGAACGAAAATCAAATAAAGGGAACTAGATGATATAACACCCAGAGCAACTCGGTTCACCTACCAAATGTGTTAGCTCGATCGTAAACGATTTAGAAAGCTTATTCCATTTTAGTGCTTAATTCGGTCATTCAAGGACCGGGTTAGACAACTTAGAGGTTGGAAGATCAGAAAAGCATGCAGCTCAGATGTTGGGGACCTCTGAGCTTGAAGACAAAATTCCATGCCATTATATTTTATCATTGTCGTCCAGTAGGCCGACTAATCCACTCAAATATCTCATCCAAAGACTTGGAAGATGAAATACATGAATGTAGGGTGTCTTGAACTTGTCTAAGGGGAATAAATCTTTTCACCTCCATACGCAACTTGAAACTGCGAATACCAACCTTCATCGACTATCATTTGGAGGCTAGTCTAGAAAACGAAGGTTTCATACTATTTTTTGATTCTAATGAAGGAAATGCACGGCTTTCAATTTCTTTCATGTTCGAGTCCATTATTTTGTGATTTGTGGATTGTGCTGCGATAGTAACTGACAGAAACTGGTGGAAAACGGGTGCGAGTTCACTATCACGAAGTGCACCATAAACGGAAAAAAGCCCATATGAAGCACAAATGGAGTTCCATCCCAAAACCAATTGGTGGAAGGAGGAGTAGCTCATTAGTCTTATAAGGTGGGTCTATTTTCTATATATGAACGATGTGGGACAACTCACGAGTGATATTCTAACAGTAACATCTTGGCTACTCTGTCTTTCCTATTTAACGAGTCTTGTTGATTGTGCTATTTGCAAAACCTAAGATCACAAAAATAAAAGAAGTCGGTCAATTTTGCAGGTATTGAGTGCAAAAGCATGATTGATGTACAAGTTCCATAGCTGCATTTACTGTCAACATTATAGTCTAAAGAAGTATTTGCATGACTGGGAGTAGATATACAAGAATATTGTCTTTAATTATGTTTCTGAATATATGAGTAAGCAAGAAATCATACAAATTTTGAATGAGAGAGTGAAAAATCATATAGTAGGCAGTAAAATGCAATGATTCAGTAAATTTTGTCCAAATTGGCCTTAACAATTTCAGAAAGTTTTGTGGGTCATTATCATTCGTAGTCTCGTGGTAGCCCCACCACACCAACCTTCTCACATAGTTCAAAATCCAGAGCTTTCTGAGATTGACTTCATTCTACAATTTAACATCAATAAATAAATCAACTTTCGGAAAAACTCAACAGTTAAAGAGAGATCACATATTCTCCCATGATTTGCAAATGTCCTTTCTTCTTTGTTTTATGCCAAACCCTCAAGTAGTACTAATGCCACAAAACATCAGATACGTAATTGTTCAAATTCAAAATCATTTTTATGCCTTATCAAATATACCGTCAGTTAAAAAAATAAAAAAATATATTAAAAAGAATGACATTTCAATTGGAAACCCTTATACGTCGATAAAAATAATCTTAAATAATATCACACACCATGTGATGACTCCCAGATTCAAGATCCATGGTTGCGTAATTGAAACTTCTTGCCAAAGGGACAACAAGTTGACCTACTTTAAGTCCTTCCTGAAGCCAAGATCGTTCTGGCAACAGAAAAGATGGAACACAACATCAACACACATTTTTTTATTCCAAATGAAACATAAAAAGAAAAATGTGTACCCATGACCTGACACCAGTAAAGGAAGCCACAGATTTTCTAACCTTTCTGCAAAATGATCAGACCAGAGGAGTAAAACCCATCTAAATTATCCGATTCTTCACATTAAAATCTAAATATTTTTCAGTTTCCAAAGTAATTGATAGCTCGCTCGAAAAAATTGGATGCAATCAGTATGGTATAGATTACCATAATAAGTGGATAGATTCTGTTGAACCCTTTCCCAAAGAACGGGACTGCATCATCAATATTTCTCATTCTGTGCGAGTAACAAGACATTGTTTAATTATTTTTCGACGAACGAAAATCAAATAAAGGGAACTAGATGATATAACACCCAGAGCAACTCGGTTCACCTACCAAATGTGTTAGCTCGATCGTAAACGATTTAGAAAGCTTATTCCATTTTAGTGCTTAATTCGGTCATTCAAGGACCGGGTTAGACAACTTAGAGGTTGGAAGATCAGAAAAGCATGCAGCTCAGATGTTGGGGACCTCTGAGCTTGAAGACAGAAGAGACCTCACAATTTGTAAGTCGGTGGGATTGAGGTCAGGCGAGTGACCACGCGACATACTCGTGGTAGAAAGGTACATAGGTCAGGATTCATATACAAGCAGGACGAGAGAGAATCCTTAGAGGATATATAGAAAGTGAATATCATAAGGAACTCAAGATACGGGAAATTTGATTAGTTAAGAAATAGGATATGAGAATATCTCTTTCTTAACTAAGGGTCTCTTGGCCACCATGTAACCCGAAGTATAAATGATTAACTAAGGGTCTCTTTCCATATGATATACATTTGTTCTCATTATTCGCATACTAACTTGAGTGTCAGAGGCTTTTTCGCTAGGACCCCTCCTGACGTATTGCTGGTCATCAGAGCAGCGAGTCAATTTGATTGTTTGAAGCACAGTTCAACCCCGTGCAGGACAATTTGCTCATCACATGTTGTCCATCTTTACACGGCCTGTTGTAGTTATTTTTACCAGAGTAGAATTGAGAGATTCGAACACCGGGTCGTATCTCAAGGAAGGTCAATCGGATTATTTGTGCGAATATTCAATCACACTAAAAGAGAAAATAATCCTAAACACTCTAATTCAATTGGTTGGTTTCGATTATCAACTATGAGATTAACTACTAACGATTCTCAAACAAGCAATTTCAATTTCACAACCCAAAGCACAATTCAAATAATGATAATATGGACTAGGGTGTCGGGGACAATCGTTTCTGGTTCTCAATACATTAAACGCAATTGATCACTCGGCTAAAGAACTCGAAAAAATAATTCATCAAGAGATTCATTCTCAATAACTCACGTAACAAGAGAATAAACGTAAACGATTAATTATCGAATCAATTAGCACATAGACAATACGTTTCCGAACAAGTCTATTCAAAACGAGCCAAGATCGATCGATTTCTCCCCTTTCGGTTCTAAAATAGATTAAACAGATTAGGATGGTGATCAATCATATAGCACAACTCATTTAGATTGAGCAATCAAAGTACACAAAAACGAAATCGAACCTGGACAATTATCCCCTAACCCTAGCTACGAATTTAGCCACTCATCGCAATTTCAACACAACAATTCATAATTAAGCAAGCCATCAAATCCATACACAAAATGAAAAGAAATGCTTACGACTAATAGTGAACCCAATGTCGAAAAACAACGAACAATCCAAATCCACAAGTCCAATCTTGGAGTTTTCACTATGCAAGATTGAATCCTAATGAAAACTAAGATAAAAATGAGTTATGGAGTGCAAAGGTACGAATATACAAGTCTGGAATAAGTGAAAGATAAGCCCTAGCTCGATCTAATAGTCTCTCCAATTCAAAATCCATGAAAATCGCGCCTGCTGTAAAAGAGACCTTAGCGGCGCTAAGGTGCCTTAGCGCCGCTAAGGTATCTTAGCTGTTCGAGCCAGCCATCGGTAAGAAAGGTAGCTCCACTAGCCTGGTTAACCTTAGCGGCGCTAAGGCTCTGGGAGGTCCAAAAGTTGCTTTTTCTTCGACTCGCGTGCTCGGTTACCGTTGCTCGGGTACTGCCCGAGCTGAAAACTCGACCTTTGCATGTTTGATCGCATGAACTGGGATGAAACACTTGGGAATCGAAACGACCTGAAACCACTAAAACTGGACAAACACGAAAAGCAAGAGAAAATAGGAGAAAAAACAAAGAAAACACGAAACACAACTAAATAACACCAAAACACGAGAAATGACTAGATGGACCGATAACACCTAAGAAACGACCTAAAACGGGGGAAAAACATGCAAAATACTAACAAAAATAGCAACAAAAATGGGACAAACACGGCCCTACCACAATTGGCCACAATAACAACAAAAAACGAAATAAATTAAATCACCAAACCACGTCGCAAAATCAGTTCATTGTTTGAGTCTTTATTCAATATATAACTTCCATCCAGTAAACTCCTGGACAACATCATGATCTTTTCCCAAACAAACATAGCATATTACACCCACAATACCCTCAAATACAAAGCTTGAACTCCAAGTCCCTCTCCCCAACCGTGACGTTGAACCTCCTCTTCACGGTACCCTTGACCTCCGGATGCTCGAACTTAAGCTTATAACTCCCTAGAAACACCCTTTGTTGGAAAACGCCGTTCCCATCGGTAACCCCATCCACATTGCTCTTCCACTCATCGATCAATTTGTCGACCACATCCCCCGGCGGAAGGTTCCGGAAGTTGTTGTCGACCAGGCACATCACGGAACACCCTGTCGGGAGCGTGTAGTAGTTTGTGTCCTCCAAACACGTCTGGTTGCACCCAGTTGGCTTCCACCCGCCCCACACGATGATGCCCTCCACGGCCGGGTGGGAGTAGGCCTCCCGCATCACCTCCTCCAGTTGGGGAGCCTGTGTGGGCCCGCGCCGCGTGTCGAGCTCGGTTATCCATATCGGATTCCCTGTCGCACCCAACGTGTCCAACACTGCCCGTATGTACGAGACCATGGGCCGCCGGAAGAAGTGGCCCTGCAGCCCCACGTACACCTTCATCTGCTCATTGCCGGGGAATGCCTTTGTCTCCCGAATCTTGTCCACATACCTAATTAACAAATTATTTTAACAAAAAAAAATTTGACATATAAGATTACAAACACGGCAAAATTGTATATTAATGCACCACCTTTCATGTTTTTGCAATTTAATCACCACTTTTGAATTTTTGCAAATTAATACACCACCATTACAATTTTTGCAAACTGATACATGAATGACGATTCCGTTAACAAAAATCTGATAGGGCATTGATGTGGCTTAATGCTATGTCAGATTTCTTTAGATTCTTGTTAACGGAACCGTCATTCACTTATTGATTTGCAAAAATGGTAAAGGTGGTGTATTAATTTACAAAATTTCAAAGGTGGTGATTAAATTGAAAAAACATGAAAGGTGGTGTATTAATATGCAATTTTGCCTTACAAACACCAAAAGTAAACTTGTACTTGGCGGGGATGACGTCGAAGTCGGCTGGTAGCTCGATTGTGTTGTACTCGTTGAGGAATAGGGGTTTGCCGAGGTCGAGCGCGTGAACAATCTGGTAGAACATGGCGGAGGCGTTGGGGCCGAGGTTCTCCTCGTAGAATGAGTTGTGGAGGTTCTCGTTCATCACGTCCCACCCGATCACGTCCGGGGAGTAGCGAGACACCACCGAGCCTACTCGGCGGACGGCGGCTTTGAGGATGTCCGGCGGGGAGAGGCGCTTGACCCAGTACTGGGTCAAGTTGGTGCTTGCCCATAGGATGGTGTGGCCGCGGATCGGGATGCGGTGGGCCCGGAAGAAGCTTGTCATGGCGTCGGGGACTGTGTAGTTCTCGACGTCCGGGTAGGTCTCCGTGAAGTACCACTTCATCTCGTTGTGGAAGGTGGCCGCCGTGAAGCGGCGGATAAAGTAGTCTTGGTACTCCTTGTGGGTTAGGATAGACTCTGGTGTGCCCGACCCAATCACGAATTTGGGTCGGGTCTGACGGATGGACACCTTCCCGCCACCGAGCTTCTTGCCCTCCCGGGTCGACACGTGGATCCGAATTGTTCTCTTCCGAAACTGGCAGTTTGCGGAAATTTGACATAAAAAATTAACAAAAATTTAAAAAATCCTAAATATTTGATAACCTAGAAAAAAAAATTGAAAGTAAAATCAAAATATTGACAAATTGACAAAAAAAAGTTGTATTTTTTTCTTTGTTTGACGGAACATTTTTTTCTTAACAGGTGGTTTGAAACAAGAAGTTGCCATATATATATATATATATATTAAAATGAAAATTTCCGTCTTGGTAGTATGATTTATACTCATTTTATTTTTTTATTTTTTTATTTTTTATTTTTTTAATATATATACCCAAAATTCTAATGTAATCGACGTTAGTGTAGGCAGTTTTGTGCGCTGATCACGTATGATACTTTTAGTTGGTTGACCTATAGTTGACTAAAAGATCTTCTTATTGTATTTTACCAAAAGTACACTTGAAATAGAAACGAATAATCAATGGTGCCTTCTAATCCTGAATTGGAACTCTGGATAACCAGCAATCCATTAATGAAGTTTCTATATGTTAATTATCAATTAGCTAATAATCCAGAACTCTGATAGTCGAGATGTATGGTTAGATTATTTGAAAAATAATACTTTTTCTATAATTTTTTTTTTTTATTAGAATGCATATCTAAATCTTCACAATTGGCGTTTGTAAATTCAGAAATTGTCAAATACAATTAATTACAAAGATATCCAAATACATACTATTATAACTCTTCGGGAAAACAATTGAATTTTGAGTACCAATATATATATATATATATTGCTTTTAAAGTCAAATTCAAACTAGATAATTGTAATTTGAAAACTGAAAGGATTTGATGAATATTAACTAGCTGAAATACCTGATCAATGGTTTTGTTCTGATGAGCTTGCCATTCCAAATTGGTGAATGGCTTAAGAGAAACACTATCAACCCAAAGTTCAGCATCAGTGTTATTGGTCTGCATCATCCCAAATAATAATAATAATAATAATAATAATAATAATAACAACAACAATTTATAACTTGAAAATATGAAGTGAAATAAATCATCTAGATCAAATTAATTTAATTACTGAAAAATGCAGTGCAGCTTGAACATCCTCATTAGGTGTAAACCCTCCTTTAAGCTGTGACCAACACCCGGATTTCGCTATCGTAGACCCGATTATTGTACTGCGGTTATCAAGTCCCGTGTAATAAGCTGATACGAGCTCCGAACCTCTCTCAACTTGCAACCATGCTTCATGCATG
>BKCP01011959.1:491854-508993 GCA_008636005.1 Striga asiatica | reverse complement strand
CATTTTCTTTTTCCTTTAAAAAAAACGCATAATTTTCATTTGATTGTTTTTCTCATATTTTATTACCTGAGAATGCGTATATTGTGTCGTTCTTAAGATTGACCCAGTGATAGACACTGTCTGTTGGGTTTTTCCGGTCAAAAGCCACCAAAAAAGGGTTGCCGGCCTTTGATTTTTTTGGCTCGACTTTTGCATTTCCGAATTCTTTCCAATTTTTAAGGCCAAAATCGAAACTTGGGTTTTCGATTATGCCGCCGTTGTATTGGGGAGGCAGTGCCTCAGGCACACACTTCGAAAATAAATGTAAGTAAATAAGAATTGAGTTGTTACAAATTAATTTAATAGGGGAAATTAATGAAGAATTGATAAATTTTTGTATGTCTTACATCAATGCTAACTGAGTAGTCATAGGGTTCTGAAGCTTGGGTTTTGATGGCAAAACCTGAATCATATTTCATATACAAATATTATACATATGGGGAAAAAACCAAACACGTAAAATGAGAAAAAGAATNCAAGGAGGGAGCACAAAATTATAAAAAGCATTTTACCCTGAAATTAATGTTTCATTTTTTGAGTTAATTAAGTTGTGATGAGAAATAAAAAATCAATCGTCTTGCACGTACGTTATATTTTCTTCTTCTTATTATTATTTGCCTGGATATCATCATAATTTGTCTGAAACTGTGGAGGACTAAATCTAAATGTTTTCATGAGATGAACCCAAAATTCATTACAAGCACTAAAGGGTCAGGATCATATGCAAAATATTTATATATGTTGCAGATTACGAAGAAGATTAATATGTTAGTGAATCCCAGCCAGATTTTGACTTACTCTTTATGTAAGAAATTGCAGAAAAATTAGTCTAAAATACTGTTTAATTGGAACTAAATTAACTAATAGGACTGCTGTAAGTTATAAAATTGACAGGACAAATTTGAAAGGAAATCAATGCATATTAATATATAATGCATATTCTCATACCAAAATAATACGATTAAAAAAAACATAAAAAAAACATAAATAAAAGTGTAAAATAACATAAATTAAATTGTAACATAAATATATCTATATTTTATTTTCATATCAAAATGATATACTATTAAAAATAAATAAATTAAACTTTTCATATCAAATAGATATATTTTCTAAAACATTATATAAATAAAAACGTAAATAACATAAATAAAAGAGTAAAATATTTACAATTTTGGTGTAAAAAAAAACCTGGTTTTGCTATTTGATGCTTGCCAGCTAATCAGTTTAGTCACATTAATTAATAGTTTATAAATACTAGTATATTATTATGAAGATCTTGACCAAGTTTATAAATACTAGTATATTATTATGAAGATCTTGACCAAAATTGCATTTAAACAAGAAAGGCCATTAAGTAGCATTAAGTAGCATTAATATGGCCATTTAAGTATCATTAATATTATGTAACTTCTAAACCATAATTATATAACTAAAACATTTTGCAGAACAATAAATGCTTTTATTAAACTTCATATCATTAATGTTGGTATAGTTTGATAATATAAAACAATTATAAATAAGACTCATTTTTTAAATAATATAAAATCAAATTATGAGGGAAGATAAATTTGCACGGTTAGCATCATGGGAATTTCATCTTAAATATTTTTCTCTTCCGCAGCTTCAACAAATGTTATCTAAATTTTCAACGGTAAAGATTTTCCAAACTCTATATAACGGTTGAGTTGATGCCCATTTTCTAGAAAAATCGACATATATAAAAGTTGTTTCTAGAAATAAAATTACTTTTAGGACTTAAGAAAATCTAGAGTTCTTCCAATAAGCCCATATACACTCCAATCAACTCTTGTCCAATAAATATTCAAGCCACATAATTTTACAAGAATTTTACAAGACCTTTTATAAATTACAATTCTACTCGTAGTTATATTCTACATACCAACAATAACCAATAGTCAAATCAACACTATTTCAAATGGTGATGTGAAGCAAATCTTTTTGTGTGGCAACGCAGTGGCGAAACCAGGATGTTAGCTCGGGGAGGGCCCAAAAAAATTAGCTTGTAGAGATTCAACGATAGGGAGAAATTATCTCGTTTCGGGGAGGGCTCAATCCCAATCGCTCAAAGGAAAATCTTCCAGTTCGAGCAAAATCCCCACCCCTAATTCAAATTTTTTTTTTTTTTGGGAGGGCCGGCGCCACTCCGGCCCTCCAAGTGGTTTCGCCCCTAGTGGCAAGCATGAGCAAGCCTTATTTTAATTTTCAACTATAAATTTTTTCCAAACCCTAAAATCAACGTTATTTCGGATGGTAATGCGAAGAAAATTTTTTGTGTGGTGAGTACTTGGTTTTTTTTTTGTTCATTTTGTTGGGTTCGCTATATCGTAGGGATGAAATACAGCGGAAATAAAACAAAATAAATAAATATTTATCTAATAAATATTAAACCTCTCGGTTAACATAGTGATTGTTATGATCGGCATCTTTTAAAATCACGTAAAAATATGAATTTTAATTTGTAGAGAATTTGAAAAATTACCTTTAATTTTCTTCAAATAGCGACGACGAAGAGAAAATCGATTCCTGGTTATGTGGCTATTACCATCTCGTACGTCTCACCATAAGGGATCCAAGTGTTTCCCCTCTAATCGAGTCCACCTTTTGGATTCCGACTCCGAGAACAATTTCTTCGCTAGTAGAATTTTCCGGTATTTAATTGGTATTTAAAATAATTAAGAGAGGAGATTTTTATTTTTTTATTTTTCTCCAAGAACAATTCTTACAAGAATGGAAGATGTTAATTTTTCCTTTCTATTTCTTTTTCTTTCTTTCTTCTCATTCCATTACAATGTACATCTCATGTACATCTATTTATATACACAAATCAAGATGTATATATAAATATTATTATAATAATAATAATAATAATAATAATAATAATAATAATAATAATAATAATAATAATAATAATGGGTTGGCAATATTCACCCACTATGGGTTGGCAATATTCACCCCACTATTGTAATGGGTTGGCAATATTCTCCTACCATATAAAATAATAATTATTTTATTTATTTTAATCTTTATTATTAAGATTAATTAAAGATAATGACATATAATTTATGAAACTAACTTTCAAAATTAATTTGTCAAAATTTTATCTCCCATAAAAATAAACTCTTCTCTTTTATGAAGGCTTTTAATATATAACATATTAATATTTGGATTTGAATTTTAAAGTACAACTTTAAAATCCAACTATTAATTTAGTAATTTCAATAATTACTTAATTAATATCCAAAGCCTAGTTAATCAATCCAATTGATTAATTTATACTATTCCTTTAATTGACATCTAATCAAAATTAGATTTAATTAAATAATCAAATTATTTAATTAAGTCTTGTCAATTATTCCAACTATTGGAAATATCAATTTCAAAATTGTCCTCATCCAAAATTTGGTGTGACCCTTTCAGGTTCACAATTAACACTAGTAGTGAGTTTACAACTCGTTTGTAATTTAAATTAATTTAATTAATTTATATTCTTGAAATTAACTTCTTAATTTCAAGAACCCACAAATCATGGTAACACCTAGCAAGTAGCCTGATTATATGGCGTTAAGTGAAATAGCGAGTAAACTTTTTCAATTGCAAGTGCAAACATATAAAATCCTTTCGACAACTAATTTCCCGATTAAATCTCGGGCATGGATTAATAAGTCGAAACCCAATTGATTTAATAACTATGATTTCATTTCAAGTTTAGTGATTCCTTTATGAATCCATATTCATCCCGCCTTGACCAAGGTCTTTGAATCACAAACTATGAAAAAACATAGGAAATTTACTTATCCACATTAGTGTCGAATTCTTTGTTGGCCACAGACAAACCTCCATACATATTGATACAATACCCAAAATATTCCTTTTATGATTGTCCAACAACCAAAGGATAAATCAAAGTAAAGCACAACATGCACAAAATTACTATCGTGCCTCAAGTCAGAGGATCAGTCATGTACTATTGCAACATGAAAATTCTTATTCGACAGTTACAAACTTCCAGTTAAGAATTTTCATCGGGCCATGTTCAGTGAACTTGTTCCCCAACAAGCACCCAGATATATGCATTTGCGTCCACACGCTAATGTTGATGAAATGCAACATTCCCGTCCGACGAGCATGCATCATATGCACAAGTCTTACCGGGTTATTCAATATCCTGTCTCGAAACACCCATCGACTTGGAACTTATTTAAGATCACAGCTTTAAAGACACGTTCTATGATTCTCATAGCTAATAATGATCTAAGAACTTTATTCTATGTGCAAATATAGGCTAAATGCAAAAACATAAGATAAAGTTATGCCTCAAAATAATATAATTTTCAATAAATTGTCTTTAAAAGTAGAAATATATCCAATCAGATTGGAACGTCGGATATTCTACTCTAACAAATTTTTAAATATTATTTCAGTTAGAGTTTTTTCCCTAGTCCTTTTTTGTTCTTTTTAAATATTATTTTAAGTTAGAATTTTTTCCCTTCTAATTATTTGTCATTTAATATTATTTTTCTAGTTATGTATCTATCTTATAATTTTAATTTACTTAACTTTTAGAAAAGAGATATCTAAATATATATATTGATCTAAAGAAATTGGATGAAAAGTATATTTGATAATGACATAGGTTATTAATTTATATGTTACTAATATACATTTATTTTTTAATAATTATCATGCATGAGTCTGAGATACAGCTAAATGAAATGCGAAAGTGTGAACAAAATAAACAAAATAACGTCATATGCGCTATATCTTCAATCCATGATACTTGCTAGTACAAATTAACCATAGTTTTTTGTTCGAAGGAAAGGAAACAATACAACAAAACCTTAGTTCCCATTAAAACTTACTTGGATTTGCTTTCGATTTTATTTGTGGCCAAATAAATGAACTCTGCTCGAAACTATGTTTATATAGTCAAACAAACTTCTCCAAAAAAATGTGTATGTGAAAGAACTGAATTTGCAACAATAAAGAATTCTACCGTAATAAAGAAAATTGAAATTTAAAAAACTCACACAAAGAACCCTATCCTGGCCCGAAAAGGAAGCAATAACATGACAAGTACATGGGCAGAGTGTAGACTGTTTTCTGAAATTGCAAATATTTGTTTTTTGTGAAGTTAGAAACTAAAAAGGCAAACTCTCGAAAGTCGAAAGTTGCGTGTTTTTTGGAGTGAGTATAATATGCAGGAGTTTAGAGGATGATTAATGTGAATTCTTTGATTTATACTTTATTCTTATATATTACTAGTAAGGCAAAATTGCAATTTTAGTGGTGTATTCAATTTCAACTTTTAGAGACTTTTTAAGACTTTCAGAATTCTGGTGTATTAAATCAGAACTTTTAGAGATTTCTGAAAAGTTTACATGTATTCAATTGAGACTTTTAAAACTTTTTAAAAGTCTTTAAAATTCTCAGGGTATTCAATTAAAACTTTCTGAGAGTCTCTATAAGTAATTCTGTATGCAAAATGTGAAGATTTTGTGAGATTTTTTTTAAATTGTGAGACTTTTAGAGACTTTTCTAACAAAATTACAAAGAGAAAGTCTCAACAGAAATCCCATCAATATTGGTGAGATTTTGTTGAACTTACGTGACTCTCTTCACGCTCCCTTTCTGTTTTCTTTCTAACATGACTTTATTATCCCATATCACTTTTATGCTTTATTATGTTACTCATTTATTTTGATACCGTGTATAATTTTTATTTCATTACATATAAGTTATCTTTATTTTATGTATATATACTTTTATTCTTATCTTGTGAATTTAATTTTTCAAAGGTTAAATGCTTCAATAGTACTTGCACTTGCAAATAATTTATTTTTTCTTTCTTTTTATTTGTCAATGTTTATTTTATTAGTATTAATAAAATTATTTTATTTTCTAATAGTTTATTTGTTGATATTGAATTATTTTGAATATTACTGATAACTTTATAAAATACAATTACTGTTTTTCGACAATATTTGTATTTTCCATAGTTCGACTCATTGAAGCTCGGATTGATTTGCTCGTTTAATAAATCTAAAAATCCTAAATAATTTGTTAGTGAATAACTCATTTCGCATAACGTAAGTTGATTCATAAATTTTTAGAGGATTAATATATAAAATAATTTTTTTTTATTTATTCTTCTTGATATTAGTTATTATGTTACGTTTACTAATGTTTCATTCAAACATAATATTATAACTACAAGTATACAAAAGTCTCAATAAGTTTTAAAAAGTCCATTATGAAAGTTTTAAAAAGTCACTAATTAGAATTCTCTGAAAGTCTCAACAAGTCTACCAAAGTCATGAAAGTTTTACAAAGTCCACAAAAGTTATCAAATTTAAAAAGTTTTAAAAGTCCTTAAGAATCTCAATTGAATATAACCCCCTTAGTCCTGTTGGTTTGATCCAATGGCGTTTTTAGTCCTAAGAATTGAACATTTTGCTATTTGATCCTATAATTTTAAAATTCAACGCAATTTCAATCCTTTGGAGACTGAAATTGCAACAAAATTTAATAATACAGGACTTAAGTTGCTAATAAAAAATCTTTGCAATGAATTTTCTATTAGCAATTTAAGTCATGTAATTTTGATTTTTTTTGCAATTTCAGTCCAAAAGGATTGAAATTGCAGCAAAATACTAAATTACAGGATTAAAAGACAAAAAGTTAAAATCTTGGGACTAAAAATACTATGGCGTTAAACCAGTAGGACTAAAAATGCAATTTTGCCTACTAGTAATATATATTTCCTTAGCATGAAGTTAGAAAGCGAATGGTGCCATATCATTCATCATATTAAATTANTAGATAAACAATCAACTTTTTTAACTTTTTTTTAAATAAAATTCTATTACAATCTATAAAAAATAGAAAAATAATTGATAAACAAATTTGGACTTGTTCACGGATATTTTGATATCATAAAATGAGTATGTGAGGCTAAGTTCTAATCTTAGCAATTAAATAAATATCAAGATTTGTGATCAAAACTTAATTTTTTTTTTTACTTTCGTTATTTAAATATTAATTTGACCATTTATCATTGACCGTTGACTCGTTGACTTTTGTGTTGACCAATGACTTCTATGTGACTTTCAGTGTTAACTGTTGACCGTAATATGCATTATGTGTGAAGAAAATGTACACTAAAAATAAGCAGTTGATATGAATTAAATATGCATGTGGCATGAATTGAATATCCTATATTTATGAAATAAATATGCATCATAATATCAACTAAGTATCATTTTTTATGAACTAAATAACGGCTAGACCTGGGAAACAAGTTGACTAAACCGGGTGACTGGTAAGTCGAGCGAAGATTGAAGGAGCTATATGTTGAAGAGCCCTCAGGTCGATGAGGAAGTCATAGATCCAAAGAAGCATGGAAAGGTCGAGCTAGAGTCCTCGGATGACCTGGTTGAAACTCGACCTGAAGGCATGGCCTAGTTAAAGAAGGTCAACTCGTATGCAAACCGACCAGACGGCCGAGGAGTCCTCCACTCTCCTGCTATCAGAACCAGTCTTGCTTCCAACCATGCCGGGACTCGAGTACATCCCTCACCAAATTGGCATACCTATAATCACGCACTGCCAAATGAAAGTACCCCAATCCATCTTTTGTCGCTTTCCGCTTTCCACACGTATACAGAATCCAGTTCCTCCACGGTTGGAGCCGACCACCCCTTGTTAACAAACATGACGATCAACGAGCACAAGTGATACACCACGATCGGATGCAATGGGCTGATATCGATCTCCCATTCTCCCCAAATATTTCGATATTATCGGAAGAAGAGGAAACCTTAGTCCAAACACTACGGATTCTCAATGCACTGCGACCTCGGAGAACAGGGGACACGTCCTCTTTCGTACGAAGCAAACATCTTCATCATCCTTGGTATTTCGAACTTCTCCCTCAACTTCACCAAATCGTTGTCCCACAAAGTGCTCCTAACAAATGCAGATCTCCAGTCGACCCTAGAAGCTGAAAGAGGGTGTCCTGAGCAATTGTAACTTGCTATGGCGGCTCCTGCATCGACGGACAACGCCAACAACCCTCCCACGTCAGGATTTGGCTTTCTATTTCTCCTTCTAGGATCACCTTTACCTCATGGTCACTCACATTCGACATATTTGGTTTAAAGGCACAAAAAAAACAAAGATGACAGACAAAAAGACACTCGTTATTTTTGAAAAGTTTATAAACACAGTATGAAGAACTGAAGGGGAACTCTTTAGAGACAATTCCCCACTGAAAGGAGACTCGAAAGAAAAAAGACGAAACTCATAAATGTCAGCTGTTTGCTTTAGCAAAAAGTCAAATTATTCTACANAAAGCTATGTTTCAGCATGTGTCAGACATGTTGTTTACCAATGTGCAACTACTATTGTGTGGATGCTGATGAGCGTTGTTAACTAATGTGTCATCATAAACAGCCCTCCCCACCGGACGGGAAAGCCGAGAACCACCACACCCCGGGCAAACACCCCACGAGAGCCACGGCCCAAACACAACAGACCCAGAAACTCCCCTAATGGGTTAACTAGATTCGGACCACAAAACTCGACAGCTCCTCCCAGTACTCCACAGACCCGACCCAGGCCGGACCACTCCACAGCCCCCCCTCCCCCCCACGCGTACGCCGGAGCCACCGCACCACTGCACAGCCGCTGCCGCAGGGCCCCAACTTCCCAACACCAAGGAAATCCGGGCAAGGGGGGAACCAAGGCTAGACCACCGCCATCGACCGCCGCAAGGACGCCCGAGACGTCCGCCGGACAACAGCCGCTAACGCCGTCCGCCTTTCCTCGCTCGCCATGGCAATCGGTGCAAGATCGGGACCACTCGAGGAGGTGAAGACGGAAGAACGCCATAGCCGCGCCGCCGGGCCCAGGAAGAGCCAGATGCTCGCCGGAATTAGGCAAATCTAGGGCCGCCGGAGGAGAGGCGCACACGGTGTGGACGATCGATTAGGGCAGAGATTGGGGATTTTTTGTTTTCACCAGAGGAAAGAGAAAAGTTTGTGTTGAGGAATTGACATATAAATTGAGTATTATTCTACAAATGGTTTAAAAGTGCATTACTTGGTCAAACTAGAAGTCTTAAAATTTACCTAATTTATTTCATATTTTAACTGCTAGGAAAATTTGGTAACATCATTGTTTATTTGTTAATTAAAACTAAAATTAGAGATTACATCAGCGCCGTTGAATGCAGTCTTTCAATCTTTAGTTTCTTGTCAACGGATCTGTGGGATTTACCGATAATCACTCTTCTAAACTCTCTTTCCGATAACAATGGCGGCCTCCTGGATGAGATTCTTCCTTATTCTCCTCATAATATTAACAGTTGGAATGATGATCGGTAAAATCTTCCACTCTGATCTGTGATTTTTTTTTTCATTTAATTGTTTGTATATTTGTTTTTGCTTCATTTTTTATACAATCAGTATTCTTCAACAGTTTAAGACGTCAGTTCATACTCGATGAACATCTAATTGCTCGCTCAAGTTGGTACGATCAGCACCACCACCCAGCTTTGGTAGTTTGTGTAAATGAATTGATCGGCTTGAGAAAGTTCCTAGTTGGTTGTAATATCTTCTTGTAGTTTTTTCTTGTATAGTCGATTATATGGTCTTTTACCTGCAAACTGAGAACATCAATGAGTTCTGAATGATTAGCTCGATTTTGATTTCATAACGATTTCGTATTCTGATTTCTGTATTCGTGTTGCTGGTGTAGTAGCTGCAAGTCAGTCAAAGTGTTTTTACTCTGTTTACTTTGGTTTCTTTATTTTTCTAAAGTGGCATTTTTACAATGGAATTTCAGGAGTTTTGCTTCAATTGGCGTTTATTAGAAGGCTGGAAGATTCTTACGGTGAGTTTCTGGACCGTCTAATAGCCTTGGGAGTTTCCCTTTAGCATTCCAGCTCCCATCCACCGTTAACCTATGCGTAATGCATTGCAAATTTGTTTTATAAAATGTACAGAACATATATAGAGTAGTTTCAAGTAATTATTCTTGATGTCTACTTTTAGTCTTTTTTTGGTTAGGATCAATTGTTGTTTCGTATATTACAATAACTGGGCTTTTGGGCTCATTTGCTTTGAATATCCATTAGGATATAACTAGAGTTAGGATTAAGACTCTATCTAAATGGACTAGTATTTGATACTAGGATTAGCTTGTGTTGAATAAAATTGTCGGTTTTAAGCTTGGGCGGGAAGTTTCTTCCAGGAGTGTCGGCCTTAAGCTGGGCAGGATTTGTCCCGAGTTATTTGCAAGTTAATTTCTTAATTAATAATATTGATTATCTATTGTTTTTATTAGCTTTCACCTTTAACTCTATCATTTTATGCTTGTAGATAGTAAGAGGGAGTGCTTTAAATTTAATCTCCCAACATATTCACTGCTTCTCGAAACCTTGTTCTGGCTCCTGTTACTCTATGTTAACTGCTCGTTCTTAGGTTTTCTTCTCTATTTACTTCCATATATGTTGTAGGATAAATGATTCGGTGAAATCATCTCTCTCTCTTTCTCTGAACTATTGAAGTAGTCTTTTGACTTCATAACAGGCTAATTTCTTAGCGAACCAGCAAGTCAAAAAATGGAGCTTACTGAAGTTCCTCTATAATAGTGTATGAAGGTTATCTTTTCCCTAGAAAAATTTAAAATTTCAATTTCCAATTTTTTATGGAACTGGATTCTACAATTTCCATGTAGGAAAGCATACTTACCATTTGGACATCTTATCTTGTTTTTTCTTAGTTCAGGAATCCGTTGTGTGGATGAACCAAAAACTTTCTGTTTCGGATGAACTTGTTTTATTTGATAAATTACAATATCTGTCCGTGCCGTATATTCAACATTTGTAGAAGTTTAAATATATCAATCTACCCTTACTAAGATATGACAGAGGAGACTTCAAAGTAAATCATTGCAAGGATTAAGCTATAACCTGTAAAAATTGTGCTCTTAACTAGGCAGTCGAACGACAAACATTTCATTGTCATCATCCTTGGCATAGTATTTTTTTTTTTTTTTTTTGAATTATGGCCCAAGTTCTGAAGCTTAGGTATTATTATATTAAAAATTTATACATGTTGTAAAATTCGTGATGGTGCATCATTGCTGGTTTAGTAGAATTCACATCACGTGAAACATGAGCTTTGCTGTGTTGGTTTCTTTGTCCAGAAAACATATGTAACTGTGAGTATAGTGTTGTTTTGCTAACATGGAATATGCAAGACTGAAGTAGTCATTCTAATAATGACACTCATTTTTCATGCTTGTTCTACTATTTCACTTAATACATGTATGCATAGCGCCATAGCTACTTTCCGTCCATAATGAACGAGTTATATTCTGGAGGCAAGTGTTGTGACTTATCAAATTACTTTTTTGGTAAACTGGACTGTAGGGGCCAAATCTTCTTTGTCGAGAGCTCAGAGTCTAAATGCAGGTAATTTTTGACTTGCTTGAGGTTCCTACAGTTGTCAAGCTAAACTTCTGTATGTGTTGCTGCGATTTCAAAACATTTATATCAGTCTCTACTTTAATAACCATCTCGATCTTGTGTTATCTCTTATTAGATGTTTCTTATTGGGGTGATAAAGAAGCTGCTGCCCTGCGTCTCGGATATGTAAGTTCCATGTCTTTTATGCCTTTGGTAGTACCCTCTCAAGTCTCTGAATAATGGTTTCAGTTGGTGCGTCTTCAGCAATGTGGTTCTTTAGTGGTTGAATATCATTGATAAAGAAAATGATCGATCATATGAAGCAAGCTTTCAGTATCATGTAATTGTTATCTAGAGTTGATGTACACGGGATGAACGTATGTTATGAAAAGATGAGAGTAGGGTCGAGTTTTATAATTTTGTCAAACAATTTGCAAATATTACGAATAGAATAAAGTAGGGTCGAGTTTTATATTATTCTCAAACATTGTTGCAAACATTGATGGCCTAATAATTGGTACATTGGGCATGTATTACATCCAAATAGATTTAATCTATTTTCCTCTTAAGATGGGTGCTGGCTTGCTACTGTATATCATTCCTATTTCTACTTTTCCTTTCCATAAATTATCTTTTCTTTTTGTGATGCAGGTGAAACCTGAAGTAATTAGCTGGTCACCTCGTATAATTGTATTTCATAACTTTTTGAGTCCGGAGGTATGATGAATATATACTTTTTATATATTTCTTGTCTAAGTCTAATGGTAAGTGTTACTGTATTATACATCATAAGCATTCATATTAAATGCTGGTTGAACAATATGTAAGATAGTGAAATTCTTCAACCTTGAATTTCATATTTCCTTTTGAAGAAAGAAGACTTTTAATCTATGATCTATCAATGACTGAATAATTTGATATTGGTTTCTAAGCAAAGCAAAGCTTGAGTTAATCCAGAAAATGAAAATGTAGATCCACTCCCGCTATTTCTATGCTCTAGCCCCATAACTTCACTTTTCTTTTGTACAAAAATTATAGCCCCTTGTTTGTTTGGGGCTTGTATAATTCTTTTGTCCTTGCCATACCCCTATTCAGTGAGACCATTTCAAAAGTAATTTATTGGTGAATTTAGAGAAAATAAGGATATAGTTGGGAGAATTTAGAGAAAATAAGGATATAGTTGGGAGACTAAACTTTTGATTCTTCGATGCATATTAGTTACAGATTCTTAATATGTGTGAAATTGAAGAATGAGACTGTTAAAATGGGATGGAGGAGTATCATTTAATGATGACTAGTAAATGACACGTACGATGGACGTGGTGATACATTTCTTTTTGCCGCTAATTTTTTTCAATAAGATTTAATCAATTTGATAAGAATATCCAGCTTTTCATCCCAATTCTTGCAGACGTGTCTTCTGAAGTGAAGATTTTCAATGTACTTTCTATACTTCATGTTTCCAGTCTCAGATTCCTTCTAATCATTTACTCTATAATTATCTGGTGATACATTTAGTTTGTGCATGAAGAACACTTCCTCTTTAATATGAGAACTGTTGTGTTCCCATTTCGTTGACAAGTTTTTAAGAGAGTTGTGAAGCATGAACAATTCAGCTTCAGTCATATGTGCCTCTTCGAAATGTAAACCTCAGTTATTATTGAATGTCGCTTTGAGTGGAATATAAAACGTGCATGTATAGAGTTAAACTGGTTGGTGCAGACCATCACTAAAGAAAAAGATCTTTCAGAGGAAAGGATAAATTTTTAAAAGGAAAGTGTAATGCCATTTGGATTGCGTATCTATAGGCCTAAAATTCATTACATAGATAATTTAATTTGTCTGTCTTTTGCTTTGCTTTGCAGGAATGTGATTATCTTAGAGCTATTGCCAAACCTCGTCTACAGGTTTCTACTGTTGTGGATACAAGAACTGGAAAGGTGAGAAAAGTTTTGGCTGCCATTTTGTTAGCTATAATTTTCATTTTCATTCCTCTAAAGTTCTGGTAGTTCAAAATATTTTAGAAAATATACTTATTCACTCGTTCTTGCCTCCCATCCCTTCAATTTAGTCAATACAGTTTTTAAATAGAAAATGATAATTATTACACATTTCCTTTATTGTTAACAAGCTGACATCTCAAACAACCGATCCTTTTGAATATTTTTTCACTATTTAATATCTTACCATCTTTAGTCATTGCATTTCCCTCTTATATTCAACCACACTTTTGAACGTTTATCTTTCGTTCCCAACAAACACTATTCTCACGTGAATATATTTCTACTAATTGTTAAATTCGCCAAGGGATTCCAGTGTTGTTTTTCATGAGTATCCTGTATGCAGGTTCATAAACTTTAAAATTCTGTAGTCATATTGATAGAGATTGAATGAAGCAAGGCATGAATCATGGAGAGTATATTGAATAGTAAATAACAGTTAAACAACTAACTAAGGAAAGAAAGAATAAATCTAGAGATTTGGGATGATTTTTGGAATCTGGATTGCTTCCCTTTTGAAAATCTTTATTTTGTTACTTCTACTATTATTATTATAAATATAGGGTCTCTAGTGGAGGAAGGTAGAAAATAAGAATCATATTACATTGTAATAGCTTTAGCTATTGGGCAAGATTTATTCTTGTTGGCCAGAAAGAATCATTCTGTTGGGAAGCTTTAAGCTTCTGGTTTACATTTATCATTAATAAGATATTATATTTCATTTTCTTTGACTCTTTACTCCTCACACACATCACATCATGTTTCTTTCTGTTAAAAGAAGTTCAATTAAATTAATGGTGTTGTGTACAGCCTTGCACTATTCTAGATCTTAGTTTAACATTCCTTTCACATGTTATCTAGGGGATGAAGAGTAAAGTTAGAACTAGCTCTGGCATGTTTCTAACAGTTGAAGAGAGGAAATATCCCATGATTGAGGTAAAAAGAGATACCAATATTTTGTTTATTGATTTTTGGATGATTATCTATATTCTATATTCAACCCTTTTAATATTTCAATATTTTGCAACTTACTATTCTGTTTTCCATCAGATTGGTTAAGTATTATATTGTCAGCATTTCATTAGTGTTAGAAGTTTATGTTTGTCTTACATTGATTAGTTATTGGGCTGCTATTGTGTATACGTGTTGGTTGGGTACCCTCTCTCTTTAAGCTTGCTTTTGGGATGAGTTCAACCCATTTATCAACTAAAATCAACGGTCTTGATAGATTTGATTATGTTAAAGCTAATATGATGTAAAAGTCCTTTATTGGGGGATGATTTGTTGTGTTCTCTACATCTCAATGGGGTTTTGACAACTGTGTTTAATACACCACCAGACAATTGAGAAAAGAATTTCTGTCTACTCTCAAGTGCCAGTTGAAAACGGGGAGCGTATTCAGGTGTTGAGGTGAGTTCTTTAATGAATAACTCCTCATTTTAAAAATAAAATCAAAGATTTAATATAAAGGCTAACATCTGCAGAAGCACAGGTATGAAAAGGGTGAGCTCTACAGGCCGCACCACGACTACTTCTCTGATACGGTATTTTCATTTTACGTGCCTTTCCAACTTTTTTACACTAATTATATCTTTCTTGTTTTAAACTATGGCAATAACCATTCCACCTACCGATTTTTAAATGTTTTAAGGTTCTTTTTTCGCAGTTCAATTTGAAGCACGGAGGTCAAAGAGTGGCAACCATGCTCATGTATCTCAGTGACAATGTTGAGGGAGGAGAAACATATTTTCCACAGGTGGGGTCCCATGTCAAGATCTATTGCTCTTCTTGTTATGTAATATTTTACAGTGACCTCGATTAATATTTCAAATTTGCATGGCTGCTGAGCTTTATCTTGTGAACCTGCAGAGACGTTAAGCTAAAAATCATTTGACATGTCCAATGAGAAGTATATTTCATGAAATTTATCAGTTGTTGGGTTCATTAGTTAACTGTTGGTCAGATTCATGAGAAAGAAACACAATAACATGAAACCGAAATTGATGATCTAAAGATTTGGGAACATTGGTTGAGGTTTCATTAGATACATTATTTAGTAATGATTGACTTTCTTTGACTCTGACTACAAAATTTTGATATTTTGTAATCTGATTTAATTTTAGGCTGGCACTGGAGAATGTAGCTGTGGGGGCGAAAAGGTCCCAGGCCTCTGTGTGAAACCGGTCAAAGGAGATGCTGTGCTTTTCTGGAGCATGGTTTGTCATCTTTCTTTTTGTTTTATTATTTTCCCCAACTTGTTATCTTACTGGAAATATGGCTCAGTTTCATTAAAGATTGTTATCCAATTATATACAGCGTTCGAAAAAATTACTTCAGTTTAACTGAAAAAAATACAGTCATCTTTGATAATTCTATCGTTTGTCACACATTCCTGGTTTTTCTGTCTCCTAATCTTAGACCTGTTTTTCAGTTTCTCGTTCATAATTTTCTAATCCGAAATTATTTACTTTCCAGGGGCTCGATGGAAAATCAGATCCAAACAGTTTGCACGGTGGGTGTGCAGTACTCTCAGGAGAAAAATGGTCGGCCACAAAATGGATGAGACAAAGCATCACTTCATAAGGTCTGCACGGCAATTTCCATATCTCGTTTCCTTACATAACAATCTGCATAGCTAGGTAGAAAAAAGAAGTGAAGAAAAATGGTCTCTCTAAACTCATGCAAAGAAATGATTTTTTTTTTTTTTTTTTTTTTANGGACTCTATTTAGCATAAGACGACTCTTACATTGTCTGTATATTTGCATTCGTGACTCAAAAAATACTTGTAACAGACACGCTGGAAATGGAAAAGGACCGACTTCTGAAACCATAGCATATCGAACTTTTGTAACATGACAGTTTTCACTTTGTTTTTCTTAAATTCTGCAATACTCTTGGAGAAAAGAACATGGAGTGAATCTCATTTTGCAGCCTGAAATTAAATCTTCTATTTTTTCACAGTTGATTTGTTGAATTTCGTTTTTTTAACTATTGTTATTTTTATTTATTCAACTTTTGATTTGAAAACTAAACAAACTGGGCGCTGCGTCGTGGTTGATATTGAAACTTATGATAAAGAACTTTAGCTTGAAGTTAGCTATGAAGGTAACATCCTCAGCTCCTAAGTTAGTTTATCATTTACAATCTGGAAATCACTTTTGCAACTCAAACACACTTTCCGAATCATGAAATGCAAATGCGTAAACTCAGAAGAACGCAAACTTGGCACAATCGAAGTACGTTGACAGACTCTGAAGTTGTCCCCCATAATGCATTCTTGATGCTCCAAGTCCAGCAGCCAAAGCAAGTCCGAATATGGTATGTAATCTCACCCAGTAGTATTTAGCCATGAAGATCTTCGACTTATCCTACGGGATGGAAATTAAAAGGCTGTTAATATAAGCAATGGCCAAAATTGCCAATACTTTCCACATGCAAGATGCAATCTTGATGAAAAGTTTTTGGGTTCAAGAGTACATAAAGCCAACAACAAGATATGCATAAAGCTTCTAATGTGGTATTTCCCAACAAACCTCTTTGAATCACCAAACACTATTGAGTTCGAATACAGATCGAATCATGTAACAATTAGCATGGCTATTTTT
>BKCP01011959.1:476789-488130 GCA_008636005.1 Striga asiatica | reverse complement strand
CAAGACACACAATAATAAGAAATAGCCATTTTCACCCCTCTCTCAAGATTGAGTTGAGTTTTTTACACCACTAATTAATAAATTAACTTTTTCACTCTTATATATAGAGAACAAATTATGCAATTAAATATGCGACAGGCAGATGAAAATAATGAATAAATTGAGAAAGAAATTATGCGATTAACTATGCAACAGACATGAGAAGATAATGGACAAATTACGAAACAAATTATGCGATTAATTACGCGACAAACAGGCGAAAATAATCGATAAAATGAGAAATAGTTATACTATATAATATGCGACAGCAGACGGATAATTGATAAAGTGAGAAATATTTATGTGATAACTATACGACAAATAGACAAAGATAATCGATAAAGTGCGTAGCAAATAATGCGTTAAACTATGGGAGACAAAGGCGAAGATAATCGAGCAAGTGTGATCTCATTATGAGATAAACTATGCGACAGACAAACGAAGATAATTGATAAAGTGCGAAACAATTACGTGATAAAGCATGTGATAGACAGACGAAGATAATTGATAAAGTGCGAAACAATTATGCGATAGACAGACGAAGAAAATTGATAAATTGTGAAATATTTATGCGATAAATTATGAGGCAAACATGCAAAGATAATTGATAAAGTGTGAAACAAATTATGCGACAGACAGATAATGTTAATTGGATAAATTGTAAAATATGTATGCGATAAATTACGAGACAAACAAGAAAAGACAACTGATAAAGTAAACAAATTATGCGACAGACAAGCAGATAATTGATAAAGTGCCAATTAATTATGCGATAAACTATGTGAAAGACAAGCGAAAATAATTAATAAAATGTGAAATATTTATACAATAAACAATGCCACAGACATGAGATGATAATTGATAAAGTACAAAACATACAATACGATAAACTATGTGTTATACCCGAGTTAGAAAATGGAGAATCTCAGTTAGGTGCTCTCGCAGAAAATGGGATCACGGGTCAGGTTCCCATAGCTAACATAATTACATGTTGCTTATATTTATATTATATAGAAAATCTAAAATATCCAAATAGTGACAATTAACAATATACTTTAGTATAAACAAAAATGCATATTTAAATATATATATATATATATATATATATATATATATATATATATAACTTGAGTTATCTGAATAGTTAACTAATAGTACTTTTATATAAAAAATTATTAACTGAAGTTCTATAGAATATTTAAAAATATCAATAAACAAATTGATTCAACCAGTTCAACTTTTGATTTGAACCATTGAACTTGTAGCTTTATTTCAATGGGCTATCCGGTTTTGAGAACAATGAATATTTATACAAACTAGTAAAGTATACGTGCGATGCACGTGGTGTCGAAAGTTTTTGACCGATTAAGTTTAGTAAGATAAATTAATTAATTTATTAAAACATATGATTGCAGGAATTAGAACAAATAAACTCCTAATGTATTTTTTAGATAATATAATGATGTTGTAACATAAAAATATTTAAATAACATTTACAACTCCAACAAAAATATATGAAAATGAGTCCCTAATAAAAAAACACTAAGTAACTAAATAAGGACCTAATGTAATTATAAATGGATGCATGAAGTCTTTTATTTATTTTTGTTATTTAAGTGTGATTTTTTGTATCATTTTGGTTTTGACGTTCTCATAATAAACGTTCATACTCGTTGTTGTCCAATACATCAATAGTATTGCAAAATTTATCTTAATTAATTTGGCAAAACGTCTGCTTTAAATATAGTTAAATTTCATGATTATATGACCATTATAAGGTATTTCTATTAACAGTTCATAAATATATCTGTGAAATAAATGTTATTAGAACTCTTTATATCTATTTTAATTATTGTATAAACTACTACGTTACGCTCTCTCTCCGTATAAACAATTTGGTACCTACCCCATGGAAGTTTACTTTCCAAAATCATGTACTTCTCTTGAGATGCTAAATTATTTTTTGAAATCATCACACATTACACAATTGAGATTGTAAATATTCTTATAAAAATGTGACAACTTATTCAAACATTCAAAAAAATGTTACTCTTCAATGTTATTTATTTGGAAGATGGACGAACTACATAATCTATTTTTTGCAAATCATTAAGCATTTTAGTTGTTGCAATGATTTTATAGTTGTGTATCATAATACCTTTTACATTTGTTCGGAGTTGCTATGTTTATGTGTTTAATAACATATTTAATGCATTTATTGTCCAACTTTTTTACATCATACATAATGCTTCAGTAATTCAAGATAAAGATCCTTTCTTGAGTCTTCAACAATAGCAAAATAAAACAATAAGATAATATTGAGAAGTATATCATTTGTCAAAATATTTCAGATGAGAAGAATTTAAATTCTATTATATTATGATACTCTTAGTCATCCGTGAACTTTATTATTATGAAGTCACTATTAAAATTTATGGTTTATATTATGATCATATAGAATCATTATTTATGAGAACCAATGTCTTACAGTGAAGATATATTTAAATTCTAGCAACAAAAAAAAAAAAAATTAGTAATTTTAAAAGATTTTTGTTTCTTGATATTGGTATTCATACTTCTATAAGAAAATTCAAACATTTTCTTTAATTTTTTTCTTATTTTATTCATATATAATATTTTATTTGTTGAAAGAATTAGAGCACAGTTATGTGCATTGCGTTGTTTTTACGTGTTTGATAGTAATATATTTGATAAAAATGTACTTTTATATTGTTTATAAGATTAAAAAATTTTGGATTTTTTCTATTGTTCGATAAAATATCAAGTAACTAACTTATTTTCATATTCACAACGAATATATTTTACAACTATTATGGTGTTCCATTTCAAGTAGTAATTGAATAATAGTTTAACATACAACTCATTTATTTTTTCTTTTAATTCACATAGTTAATGTTGGTAATAATTGTACGTTTACATTCATTTATAAATGTGCATCGTAATTAACCAATTCAAGTGTGAACGCAACGCTGTATGTTCAGTACCAACCAACCAATTCAAGCAGGACGAGGTACTGAACATACAGCGTCGCGTTCACACTAGGGACGGTACCGTAATTATACAGCGTTACGTTCACACTAGAATTGATTAATTACGGTACCGTCCCTAGTGTGAACGCGCGGCTATATGTTCAGTTCAAGTGTGAACGCGCCGCTGTATGTTCAGTACCGTTAAGTATGTTTTACATTTATCATTCGTCAACTCCAATTGATATAGGACATAAAGTAAGGTTATTTTAGGAAAAACATATTTTTACAGATTCATTGACACTTTTATAATAATAATAGTAATAGATAGATAGATAGATAGATAGATAATATAGATAAATAGATAAATATAGATGAGCACCAATCTATATCTATATCTATATATATATAAAGAGGTTGTTGGAAAAATACATTAATAGAAAGTTTGACATAATAAATAAAACAATTGACTTACTATAAATGAAAAGTTTGAAAAAATACATGTGAATCTTTAGTAACAAAATCTGAATCCTATTTTTTTGGTAACTAATTTGGAGATTCTTATGGCAAAATTTGAATCCCATTTTTTTCGCATCATATTTTATTTTTTTACTAAAATTTAAATCATATATTTTGGTAACAAATTTGGAGATTCTTATGCAAAAAATGTGTCAATTATTTATAAAAACAATTCTAAATACAAATTAACTTAAAAACCGTACAAATTGGATACGAATTTAGGAAACAAATAGTTGTATAATTCTTAACCAATTCTTCCAATATTATTGAATAATTTTTTCTTTAAAAAAAGTGTGTAAATTGGATAAAACCACGTGCAATTTTTATTTTAGAATAAAACTGATATTTGGACGGGATGTACATTCAAAATTGTGTCCACATTTTTTGTAACAAAAGCGATTCATCTTTGATATTTAAAGTCACCTTATCCAATTATTTAGAAAAAATTGTGTGCAACTTTTCAAAATTTAAATGCATCGATTTTTTTGGATTCTTATGTTTTTTCTTAACCATGTTTTACCTAGATTTTGGTAAGTTCATATTTTTATTTTTTTTTTGCTAAGTTCATATCATTTTCTTTACGAAAGAGACAGTTGCATAAACATTAACAAATTGTTTCAATTTTTTATTAAAATTATTTTCAATTTAATTTGTTTGGTAAAAAAATCAGTGCAGTGTTAGGAAAATTCGGTTGCATCTTTAAGAAAAATTGATGATTCTTTATTTGGTTTAAAAAAATATTCGGATCAATTTGTTTGATAAAAAATCAGTTTATTGGTAGGAAAATCGACTTCATTTTCAGGAGTAAATAATGATTCTTTTTAATATATATAAAAAGATTGTTGGAAAAATACTTAAATAGAATGTTTGACGTATTAATTAATTTGTTTGACTTACTAATTTAGGGAAATTTGTTAAAAAGCACGTGCAATTTGAGTAAAAAAATGAGATTTTAAAAGCAATATTCGAATCAATTTCTTAACAAAAAACCCAGGAAGATGATGTTGAATTGTGGATGAGGATAATGTCAATTGATTCTTTCCGAATTGAAAGGTCACATGTGAAATATATACACCAATGATATCTAATTTATTAGTTACTTAGGGAGCATGATTGTAGGAGATCAAAATATATCAATGTAAATGTAATATCAAGCCATATAAAACAAGTTTCGTTATAAGTAATTTAAACATTCTTGGTAAGTTTTAAATTATTATATATAATAAATCCTTTGTTTTTTTATATATTAATAGATATTACCTCCTTTTTTTTTAAAATGTCATTTTGACTTTATTAACAATTAACCAAATAAATGACGTTTTGGATCTTTTGTACATATTTTTTCATTATTACCCCAATCTAGCTAATAAATACACTGCATCTTTTCATATTCATTCTTCATCTTTTCTCAAAACATCCATCTCTATCCTCATTAATGAGGGTTATTATTTACAAAAAAATTCTTAATTACTGTGTAACTTTTCAAAACGATACTTATTAAAAAAAGGAGGGAGTACTATATATGTACTTATAGATGTATATATCTATATATATATATATATCTTTATCTATATATATATATATATATTGAAAGAGGTTGATTAAAAAATCATTTATAGAAACTTGATAAAAAAATTGAGTCAAAACCTTTGACTTAGTTCTTTTGAAAATTCAATCTAATACTATAAAATAACAATAGGGATTTACTTTAAGTTGAAAAAAAGTTCTCGCCTAAAATTTTAGATTTTACTACAATTGATAACTTTTTTTTAAATTCTTTGAAAAATTGGGAATTGATTTGTAATTTGAATTTTAGCGCCAACATTGGATGTGGCCGAGTCTATCAATGAGTACATGACATCATTGAATTTGTTGGATGGTCGTATGTACTTGAGTTCTGACAGTACATGCAAATCGAATTCTAATAATGATTTTTTGTCTAATCTCCATACGCCTGAGGTTTTGAATAGTATCAAGTGTTCCGGAATACCGAACCATGAGTTGTATTTGAAAATTGAAACTCCGGTCATGTTGTTGCGGAACATGGATCATTCTATGGGTTTGTGTAATGGGACACGATTAGTTGTGACAAAGTTATCCAGTCATGTTCTTGAGTGTAAGATACTCACAGGAGATCATACTGGTGATAAGGTGTTGATTGCAGGAATAGCCATATTTCAAGTTACAACAGCGACAGTTTCCCATTATGATTATTGCGCCATGACTATAAACAAGAGTCAAAGACAATCCTTATCTCATGTTTGCTTATTTCTTAAGAAACTAGTGTTCAGTCATGATCAGTTATATGTTGTTGTCTCACATGTCACTAACCGAAAATGTTTGAAAATCTTAATTTGTGATGAAGATGACATGTCAAAGAATCAAACCAATAATGTTGTATATAGGGAAGTGTTCAATAATATGTGATCTTTTCAGTTTCATTATATGTCTATATGTCTATTCTTATGATCATGATCATTGCATTATTACATAATTTATATACAAAAGTGCATTCTAAAAAGTGTATAGATAATAATTTTCCCATGCACGGGTGATTACTAGTAGTTCAAAGAATAATAGCATGCGGGAGTTGCTTTCTCGCAAACATTCTGGCTGCTACCATCCCAGCAGCTAATGCAGCCCCGAATATTGTGTGCAACCGCACGCAGTAATATTTCGCCATGAAAATCTTCATCTTGTCCTATACAATTCGGGAAAAAAAAAATATGTATATGTAAAAAAATATAAATGTGCAACCAGAATGTAACATTAAGAAAAAAAAAACAAATAAATTTTTGCATAAGTTGCATCACAATATGGTTTTATACTCGTGTACCTTGTGGTTTGTCCCAACAAAGCCAACCACTAAATTTCCAACTGGTAATGTTAAAGCACACAGAACCTGTGCAGCAGAAAGAGAAATGGACACTAATAAAGGTTTGCATTGTAATGTAGCCTTATTAGAGATGTTTTTCTAAGTGGCTTACTATAGATTGGAAAGGAAGAATTTGGGCAAGCCCGAGAACACATAGAAGCGAATAAAGTGTCCGTACGGCCACTTTCACTACATTTGCACCTCCTTCAGTTCCAAGCTTGACCTGGACATAAATATAAATTCAGTTCAGTAAGTTTTCACAAGTAATTCTGCCATTTATTTTTTTAAAAAAATTAATCTGAAGTGAATGCACTCACCAAAGGTGAAATTTTCCCAACCGCCTTGTCATCCTCTATCTAAAACAATTCATCACTCCAGTCAGCAACAAATGATAATTTTTTAATATATTTCTTTAGTTACCCCTATATTGAATAGGAGAAAAGTAGTACCTGATGAAAATGGCTACAGAATAGGATTAAGGATGTTGTGAAGCCAACAAGAATTGATGAAGAGATTACAGTTGCAGAGATTGACAGCTCACTATCATATTATATTCACAGAACAAAAATTAGTAAGCAATATGTATATCTCATATCAGAATCAGGTTAAGTACAAAAGCAAACGCTCAAAACCTTGTCCCACTTTGAAGCAAGTAAAAGGCAGTGGTCGCAAATGGACCGAATGCCGCAAAGCACAAAGGTTCTCCAAGTCCCGAGTAACTCAACCGAAAAGGTGGACACTACAAAATAAACATAAATCATAACATCAAAGGTGGAATTAAAATTTAAAAATCCTTATTTTGGATCCAAAAATAAACTTTGCAACTATGCCTTTGCTATGAGAAGTTATTATGTTGCCGGTAATAATCCTACTCTCTTCTTCAGTTGCAATTTTTTCACAGAACAAGTAAAAAAGAAATATAACATTCGAGTACTGGCAAAGTTACTTAATACATTAACCAATAGCAATCTTTAACATTTACAGATGTAACACGTGAGGCATGAATTACATTATTCAGACATTAAGTACATCAAACTTACCTGGTAAATATAGCCACAAAATATGGCACAGGCAAGTAGAATTATAGAACGTATACTTCCAGCCTCAATAGACACCCGAGTAAGGCCCACGAAACCAAGTGCAAGTAGTACCCAAGCTAAAATATGAGTTCCTGTTTGGCTTCAAAGAACAATATAGGAAATCATTGGTCCAATTTTGTTATTTGCGCAAGTTTTTTTTTTTAGGTGTTTATGGAAAAATACATAACATGTGTTTCATTATGGATCAGGGGAAGGGACGAAAGAATTGTTATTTTGTTAAGGACTATTAACTCACCTGCTAATTAGATTAACAACTGATTCTTTCTTGTTTTTATCCGCGCCAGTTTCGAAATCATATACATCATTGCTGCACACAAGAAAATACAAATCAAAATCTACAAATTAATGATGTCCTTCAAGATGAAACACCATATTTTATTTAATTTATTTTGAAAACTGAGATACGAAAACTTATTAAGAAAAGTTGACGGTATAATCTGACACAGAAGATTTTCAAATGCTTTTCTGCTTTGCTCCAGACTTTGGGTCTAGGAATTATATATAAAACTTGTACAGTTAGTTTTAAGTAGCAAAAAACTGGATGCTATTTTGCTTCACCTAATTTTTTTGTAAGGGATAAATGTAAAATTCATCACTTATATGCACATTTTGGTCAAGAAAATCCTAAACTAATTTACTGTTGTCATTTTAACTATTATTTATATATATTATGGAAAAAAAATTTACTAATCTTACTACACCTTAGACTACCCACACACACTCACCTACACACCAACTACCACTCACCACACCACTAAACACAATTAACTCTTTTTCTTTATTTTATTTAATGTCTTTATTCTCTTTTTCTAATCCACACACATTTTTTCAAGGCAACTCTCAATTCTCGTTCATTTATTACTCTTACTTCCACATTTTTTTCCAAAATTCTAGTTAATTTATTATTCCCATTTCCACCTTTTTTTAGGAAAAGAATGTGGGTTCATCAAGAAATTCCTTAATTCACTCACCTATTAGCGATTAAATTGACGCTTACGATCAACATAGCTGCATCAATGTTGCAAGGACTCTAGCCATTGATGTGATTTTCGAGAATTGTCTGAAAAAATTGGGAAGTAAATAATGTGGAAAATATTAAAATAAGACTTGTTTAAAGAAATTAAAACAAAACAAAAATTATATAAATAAACATTTGAGAGTTGGGTCTTTTTTTTTCCTCTTTTATATTTTCCAAAACTATTTGTTCTTTAGATTGCCTTACAAGGTAAAAGGGAAAGGAGAGGAGCAAATGTGGGAGTCCATCATGGAATGTCAGATGGGACGACGATGACCGAGTGCCTACCAAGCCATTCCCCAAAGGTATCAAAATATTTTCAATAGTGTCCCCAAAATTTGAGACCCAAATGTCTCAAATTATCAAAGTAAAAACTGCATGTGAGATGGCCAAAAAAGTTGGCAGAATAGAGTAATGCGATTAGACCACCAGCCATGGCCACTAGTGAACTAGACCTGTTATGATATAGCCATGAACCTTATTGTGGAGATAGTAACCAATAAAAATACCCCCAACCATCATAGTCATATAGATGGAGCTACTTTGCACAAAGAAGCCACAAACTCCTTGCTCAGGAGTTGTGCCTACTTTGCACAAAAAAGCCCACAAACTCCTTGCTCAGGAGTTGTGTCTGTCAATTAGTACCTCCCTGTCTTTCTCTATGGCATCTAGAGCCCTAGATCATCAAAGTGCACATTTAGTTCATACGAAATACATTTTTCGAAATGCATTTATAGTGCATATAAATTATAATGCAAGTACCGTATATGATGTAATTTTTAGTTTCATGCAGAAAATTACACCGTTTACCTTCAAAACTCATTTTATTTTCATACTTACAAACTTTTTATTTTAACTACAAATATACTAACTTCTTAGTTTATGTATGTTGATTTTTGTTAATTTTTTACATTGATTTTAAATTGCATTATTTGATAGTTAATATCAAGTTTATAAATGGTTTAGGTATGGTTTTATTTTGAATGTCATATTTTTGCAATTTTTTTTTAAGAAAATTGTATTAAATATGTAAATAGTCCATGTCATATGGTGTCTATCATTTACATAGGCACTATTATATATTTGAGGTTTTTAAAAATATTTTTTGTTCAAAAATAGAAAATAACAAAAATTAAACTAGCATTGCACATAATTAAAAATAACATTCTCACATTTTTTAAACTGAGACTTGATTCTTATTTGAACCACTCATATATATCACGACTCACAGTGTAACAAAGTTATTTCTTAGGTTAGTATTTTTAGTGTAATTTCTTAAAATATATGTGGGGTATATATATTAAAATTATGATTTTACTAATATTTCTATAAGATAATTAAGGTTCATTTGTTAATTTCAAATGAGTAGTTATAGTAAAAATTAAATTTTATTTTATATTAATAGAATACTCATTGTTTTTATTTTTTATATATATGAGATGAGTGTAGAATAAAAGTTAATAAAAAATTAGTATGATGACATATAAGTGAGAAGTCGATAAATATTAATAAAGTTATTGGTTTTTATAAATAAAAGGAAAGTACAATTCATTAATGTTTTTATATATAGCCATAAAGCATATATTGTTTAAAATTTTAATATTAGTCACACGATTTTCGAATCAGTAGTTTATGTTTTGACGAATATGTATGACAAATTAGTATACAACTAGTCTATTTATAAAATGATGATGTGGTAGATTTTGATTGGATAGAATAGTATAAATTTTCGATAAATACTATCTCAAACCATTCTAACTTCTATCTCCTCAAAGCCTTCTCTCTTTAAAAANTTAAAAAAAAAAAAGAAAAAAAAAACAAAGCACTCTGAGTTTGACACAGTTGAGCACTAACAGCTGCACCTTACTAGGCTCTAGATGTATAGAGAAAGCACCTTACTAGGGCTCTAGATGTATAGAGAAAGAGAGGGTGTAAGCGCACCATAAGCAGGGAAAGCCCAGATGAAGCCCAACTGGGTTCCATCCCAAAACCAATTGGTTGAAGGAGGAGTAGCCCATTAGACTTATAAATTAGGCCTATTTTTCCTATATAAACGATGTGGAACAACTCACAAGTGAATATTCTAATATAGGGAGGTACTAATTGTGAAGCAGACACAAATTCAGACACAAACTCCTACACAAACTCAGACACAAACTCCTGGTTTGTGCAAAGTAGCTCCGTTGTGAGTCCTGAGCAAGTACCAGGTTTGCACCTTAATAGGGCTCTAGATGTCATAGAGAAAGAGAGGGAGGTACTAATGGTTAAGCAGACACCAAGTACCAGGAATTTGTGGGCTTCTATGTGTAAAGTAGCTTCGTCTATGTGAGGCAAGTATCAAGAGTTTGTGGGCTACTTTGTGCACACTAGCTCCGTCTGTGTGACTGGCTGGTGGTCTTTTTATTGGCTACTATCTCCACAATAAGTTCATGGCTATATCTCCACAATTAATACACCAACTAAAGTTATCGGCCTACACGAGTGGCCCAAGGCTTGACATGGTCCATACAAATCGTTTTGATTTATAACCGTTGTAGATGGATCAATTGATATGCACCGAATCGCAGGTGACTGATTGCCCATCCATCCAACGACCCATTTTACCATAGACGGCCAGATTTAATGCCCTTTTTATATTTCACATTAGACCCCAATGACAATAATTAATCTCAACCAAATAAACTATAAAATAATATCAAAAACTCTAAATTAAATTCCACAGACCAAATTAATTATTAGTCTATTATTATTATTATTATTATTATTATTATTATTATTATTATTATTATTATTATTATTATTATNA
>BKCP01011959.1:450243-476620 GCA_008636005.1 Striga asiatica | reverse complement strand
AAAAATTTATTTCGATGTACCCATAGTTTTCTCAAAAAAAATTAATAAGATGAATTGAAAATCATAGAATGGACTGTAAAATTGAGACCATTCGGTTTCAGCTTTTCCATCTCTTAGGGTCTTAAAAGTTTCGGAGTTTGAGACCCATGTCTGGAAATGTAAGCCCGGTGTTAAGTCCTTTTGGAAGGGGTCTCAAATTAAGTATAGGAGTAAAAGCTACTTCTGAAGTATTTTTAAGGTCTCAAATCTCAGTTTAACATTCGATACCCACTTCTCAAGATAGTCTAATGTAGTCTAATAGAGGTAGTCGTTTTGTTGTAACGCAAATGAAAATTACTTGAGGATTAGATGGTGGTGATGTTTGTGATTGGAAACTAGAAGTGGAATAAAGTTCCAGGTAAAGACTAACAAAGAGCAAAAATCAGTAGTCTAAAGTGCTATTTTCCATATTTTAAGAATTTGATTAAGCTATACAGATTGAGAAATAGTTTACATTTGTAAAAACTATAGACTCTAAGACTACATTCATTAAGATGAAGCTAGTACCATATTCAAGTGTTGCAAACAGGCCTGAATTCTCTCCTACACGATGAAAATGCATGTATTTGGGGCATGTGTTCATTAAAACGTTGCATATGCTGAAAAGATAAAGCCCTGACCTTAAGTTGAGCCACGCAATAATGAGAACTGATGATAACAATAGCTTTAAATAACGTTTTCCAAAAAATTGGCCCGTCTGCAAATATGCTGCTGCACTTCCAACCTGTTTGTTGATCAATGGTTTCCCAAAAAAATGTTAACTATCAAGGATAAGTTGAAAAATAGTGAAAAATAGTTCAGCCAGCCAATTAGCACCAAATTCAAACCTTAATAAACATAATGGTCAAATAAAAGAAAAATATGTGACCTTAGATTGAGACTATTAACAGTATTAGTTACAGAATTATGCTGAATATTAGACAATACTTACTTCCATCCTCAAGTTAAATACATGACCAAATAATCAATTTCAATATGCAAAAGAAGCATTAAATGACGACATAAAAAATTTAAATGGGGAATGTAAGTGGAATAGCAAGTCAGTCCAAGAAACTTGCTGGGCTTTCTTATTTAATTCCCCTATGCCTTCACTCAGTTCATGTCCAAGGGAAATGCTCCCCTATCCACGGTGGGCATATGTTAATATGCCCACCGCTTATGTGGCATGCACATATTGGTGATGTTAATATATTAAAAAAATACATCACCAATGTGTGCATGCCACATAAGCTTTGGGCATATTAACATGTGCCCACCGTGGGTAGGGGAGCATTTCCCGTCTGTCCAATGGCAAGAATCACATCTACTTATTGATTATATTATTTCAGGAAAGCTCGCATTTTTCCTAAACTGATGCCATTTTCTTGTTTGAAGGAAAAGGATTCCTTCTATGATTACATATAGATTTAAAATTTTGAAAACATATCAGTTAAACTTTGAGCTTTGCAGTTGAAAACTCATTCTTGCAGAATATATAGCAACTAGGTAAATTNTAAAAAAAAAAAGAAAAAAAAAAACCTCACTGTTATAGGGATCAATGCAACAGAGTAAATGGGTAATTTGATAGCTCTCCACATCAAAGTCACCCTAGAGATGCTTTCTTCCTTGTTTTCTTCAACATTACTACTCCCACGGTGTTCTGCTCTAAGTTTAAATGAATTACTATAATGCCCTCGTAGAGAATATAATTGCCTCATGCTGGCCTGCTTGAAATGCAATGTTGTGCATAGTGACCTTTGACAAGCATCTGGAAGAAGTAATACTTGATGAATCCTGAAAGAAAAGCATGTAGCATTATTGAAATTATTAAGTATTTTAAAGCTGTAACGAGATGAAAATCGAGGGGATAGAGAATGAAGATGGGTTTTTGCAGAGTCTAACAAAATTCAAGACCAAAACCTATAGCATCTCTGTTAGTGTAAACTATCTCCTTGGGGAACTCAACTTCTTAGAGAATTTCCTAATCAGCATTATATTCTGTATTTTTCAAAACATTGTTTTCTTCCCGCTACAACTGAAACAAAAAAGACCATCTTGAATATTTCATGGTTTTGATTACTGAACCACTAATGACAGATACAAGAGCTTGCTATTGCTACAAATGGTGAAATTTTATGTTAGTCGTCATACTACCTCTAAAAGTAGTTCAGCTCATCAGGTCTGATAGAAACAAGGCTTATTAGAACTAAATAAAGAAAAACAAAGAAGATGAGGAATAAACAATTCAAAGACAGTCTTGGGACACAATTCCTCGTAACCATTTAGACGAACAGAAATCGATAATAAAAAATATAAAATCTTCACGATGATCACAGTAACTTGAAATTTTCAACTTGTTAGAGTAAATCATGAAACCCAAATCTCTTTGAAGAATTATTTTAGATGCCATAATGCCATTAGAACAGAAATGTCGGAAGAAAAGTAAAAGAAAAAAAAAAGCCTTGAAACACAAATACTCAGAAAGACACAATTCCAAGAAGTAAAATCGGTTTCCTACAAGATAATATGTAAAAAGGTCGTCCATAAAAGAACTGAAAAAGGGGGGGGAAAAATGTGACTTGCCTGCTGATACTGAGTTTTCGGGTAAGATACTCGTCGAGCTTCTTGACGCCATAGCCATGGCTTATGGAACAAAACGCAGTTGCTGACACAGCAAGAGGCGCCATAAATCTAGCTCTATGGCTTGAATAGAGCAGAAAAAATAAATGATTTAAAAATAATGGGGGTTTTAGTATGAACAATTATGAAAAACCCATTTTAGCTACAACTATGGAGTGATTGATTCGTGGGCAGAAAATGTGTGAGCATCTGTAGCGGATTCTCCGCACTGAAAGTCTGAAACTGTTGAGTAAGATCAATTTCAACCTCACATTATTTTCTTAAGGCTTATTTTAAAGATTTTCTGGAAAAAAAGGAAAAGGTGAATGACCTTGTGAGCTACATAAAACTTTAAAACGGTTAACCTTTTTGAATAATTATAGAATTTTTATCATAAACATTTTGAAACTTCCTTTTTTTTTTTAAATATATTGAAACTTTTATATACTTGTCTATTATATTTGTATAAAGTATTCGTAAATCTTATATAATAGCAACAAATTTGTTGTGTACAATTATTTTTTTACCGAGTACAGGATGACTTCCGACCTCGGGTCGATCTCTCGAGGAAGGCGGTTCGGAATTTAGAATTGGTGTCGAGCATACGCAAAAAACAAAGAAATTCTAAACACTCTAATCACGATTGGGGTTTGAACTATCAACTAGGAAATAACAAAAAATGCATAAAACAAAAATCAATTCATAAACATGAATCAAACAATGATAGAGAAACTAGGGAGTCGAGGATAATCATTTTTTGTTCGAAACACAATTAACGGGCAAGCGATCATTCGGTTAAAGGATTCGAAAAACCTACTTGTTCAGAGGTTCATCCTCAATAACTTTTCGTAACAAGAGAATAAATGTAAACAGCAAATTAACGAGTCGCTTAACACATAGGCAATACAGTTACGAACAAGCCTATTTTATACGAGCCTAGATCGATCGACTCCTCCCCTTTCGGTTCTAAGGGTCGATTAAAATAGACTAGAAGGTGGTTAATCGCTTAGTCAATGGGGATTAAAATCATCACACGAGAATAAATCATATTCAATTGCAAACCAATCGTAAATTGAAGTATCACTATTCAATAATAATCAACATTCAAGCATGAAGATCAAGAACCCTAGTTTCAAGTTAACTCGCATAAATTGAATGATTCAACAAGCACGGCAATCACAATCAAATACAAAGTATTATCTCCTATCCCTAGCAAATCGAATTTAGCTACTCATATGGTATTCAACAAAAACATTCACAACAATCCAAGCATTCATATCCATGGGTTAGGTGAAAAGGAAAACTTACAATTGATAAAACAATCGAATGTTGAATCCCAAGTACAAGCTTAATCGGAAAGCAATGAAGAAATCTGAGTGAAAAACAAGATCAAGATGGTGTTCTTAGGGAGAAAATATCAAGAAAAACGAGTTTGGGGTGTTTTTTTTAGGTATGGGAACGAGTCCCAATGCCCAGTACTCGAAAAAACGAACAAATTCTAATTTTTAAAATTCTGGTTGCGACCTCTGCGGCCGCGGGAAGCTCCGAGGCCACGAGATTTCAGCTGCATAAGGGCTCCACGGCCGCGGGATCCCTCCGCTGCCCGCGGTGAACAAAATTGAGCTGCTGCGCGCGGTTTTACGTTTCGGGCTCGTTTGGGCTCGTCCGAACTCGAAATTGAGTTCCGTTTTTTCCTACCCATCGCTAACGAAACCCCTCTATCCAATTATGCTCTCGAAACCAATTTTTCCTGAAGAGAAAGTTCGCCCGAAGCTCCCGACCTACACACCAAAAACGACAAAACACAAAAATAACCGGAAAAACAAACAAAAAATACTTAAAGACTCAAAATAAAGGAAAACACATAATAAAACAAGAAACAGACTAAAAACGAAAGAAACGACCTAAAATGGGGAAAAAAGAAATCAAAACGAGCACGAAAAATGCAACAAAAATGGGACAAACAACTCCCCCACACTTAAACATTTGTTCGTCCCGAACAAAAAGAAAAGAAAAGAAAAGACACAAAACAAAAACCTGAGCATGGACAACAGTCATTAACAGTATAGCCTCAACATGTTCAACTTCAACAATGAGCATTCAAATGGCACATATGAGCATCACACAACTACATGCTTGATCACTATACCTCGACATGACGTTCTCTCAGTATAGGAATATATATGTGTGCCTCACTCGAATTCTTATACAGATAAAGATAGGTGCACTCAAATTGGTCGATAACAAGTTCAATCATATGCTTGTCCATTGTCTAACTTCTACTCTAAACCAATCAAAATCGAAACTAGTGCATCAAAGGTCTTCCCGGGTTGTAACGTAGGCTCTTTGGATAGGTAGAATAAAATATAGGCTAAGTGGCTTGAATACATAACTCAAACTCCTAACCCAAGAACTACAAGCTCAACCGGTTGCTCAAACATACCGGATCTTCCCCCACACTTCTCCTAAAATCACACATTTCACCCATCTTTTTTTTGTTCTTTTTTCTTTCTCTTCTTTTTTTGTGNATAAACGTCTTAATCATATACACATTTCACAATTCTAATCAATTTATTTCAATGCAGATTCAGGGCAAGTTCTAATTAAACAAGAGCACGACCAATTTATCTCAAGAAACAAATAAGGCTCAAATATCACAAGGTAGATATATGAATGTTAATCAAAGTAATCGACCAAGCATTTCATCACGCTATGCCGCATATGACCAACATCACAACTCATCGAATTTATCAAACAAATCTTAACTAATCTTGAAATTTCCAAAGTCCATGCTCCAAAACACACAAACCTACACTAGACCAGTCCACCACATAAGCATGCAAAATCCAAGTAAACTCCCCCACACTTAAAATGATGCAATGTCCTCATTTCTTCAACACATATCCAGGAAGTAAAAAAAAAACAAGACTTAGCAATTTCATATCATGAACCAATACTAGCAGCTAACACAAGACCACAAAACTCAAAAGAAAAGGCTGTGAGGATGTTGTAGCACAAATTGTTATTTTTATCGAGTACCGAATTAAATGATTCGTTCCTCGAGTCGATCTCTCGAGGAAGGCGGTTCGGAATTTAGAATTGGTAATGATAACACAAAAAATGAAAATAAATCCTAAACACTCTAATCAGGATGGGGGTAGAATAATTACCAACTAAGAAATAATATAAAAACAATAATCTACCTAAAAATATAAACGAAACAAAGATGAAGAAGATAGGGAATCGGGGATAATTAATTCAAGTTCTAGCAAAACCGAACAATTAATCGCTCGGTTCAAGATTGACACTCTCGCTTAGACATCGAACGGTTCGCTCCCAATAACTCTTCGTAACAAGAGATTGAACGTAGACGAACAAACTCGAGCATACGACACAGGCCAATTATCCCAATCCCAATAACTTTTCGTAACAAAGGACGGGTCATCGACAAGCACGTATTTCAATCCAAAACCTATAGACTATTCAATTACGAAATCATCTACCTCATGCGAGCCTAGGTCTACGACTTCTCCCCTTTCGGTTCTGAAAGTCGCTAATTAACTGGAAGGTGATTAATCAACTAATAATATAGAACTGACAAACCCTAATTTGACAAATTAACATTCAATTGTTTCCAATCGCAAGATCGAAGTGTCACTCTTCGATTATATCAATCAATCAAGCAAGATTATATCAATTCCTAATCAGATTAACTCACATAAGCATGAACAATTCAAGCCCGACAAATACACGTGAAACATGAACAATCATCTCCTATCCCTAGCAAAAGGAATTGGCTACATAAATCAAATTCAACACACATAATCATTCCTCTCAAATTAACCATTATTCATGAATTAAATAAGAGAAAGAAATTCTTACAATTAATCCCAAATCCGAGTGTTGAATCAAAATTACAGGCTTAATCCTCGAATACTAAGAAGAAAAAGAAGAAAAACGGAAAGAAAGGTGAAAAGAAAAGGAAAAACAAAAAAGAAGAAGAAAGGAAAAAGAAGGAGAAGAAAATAGGAGAAAAGAGTTTCGTGTTTTTTCTCGGGCCAAGGGTTTTCATCCCCAGGAGGGGAGATTGTTCTTTAATCGATGTCCCGTACACATATTTATAGGTGGCACAAGATCACGGCGTGAGATGGTGTGACGCGGAGTGGAGGTCACGAGTGTCACGGTGTAGAGAGGCAGCACGGCACAGAGGAAGCAGGTGTCGCGGCGTGGAGGGGTCTCGCGGTGTGGCAGGGAGCAGGTGCGTGAGTCTCTGTACGCCCGTGGAGGAAGGCCAGGTCGCGCCGCGGCGCACGGGATTGCTGGCTTCTGTCGCTTCTGGAGCTCGTTTGGACTCGTCCGAACTCGAAATTCGATTCCGTTTTTTCCTATGCGTCGCCAACGAAGCTCTCTATTTATTGATGCTTTATTGGCCAAATTATTCTTGATATTATATTCTCCCATAGCTCTTGACCTACACACTAAACGTGTTTCGCGCGACTTTACTTTTTGGGCCCGTTCGGACTCGTCTAAGCTCAAAATTGAGTTCTGCTTTTTCCTATATGTCGCCAACGAACCCTTCTACACAACCATGATTGCTTGGTAAATTTTCGGGCTAAATCTATTCCTCACAGGCTTCTGACCTGCACACCAAAAATAAAGAAAAATAAAAAAAACACATAGAAAACCAAAATAGAGCGAAACACACAAAAAACTACAAGAACGAATAAAAACCAACGAAAAGACCTAAAACGGGAGAAAAGAAAGAAAAAAATAACAACGAAAAAATGCAACAAAAATGGGACAAACAACTCCCCCACACTTAAACCTTTGTTCGTCCCGAATAAAAAGAAAAGAAAACAAGACATGAGCATGGATGCAGTTTCAAATAAGAAAAGCCTCAAAATGCCCAACTCAATCGAGTCGAATTCCAACGATCGTATAACCATATGCCTCAAATATCGACTTGGCCTTGAAACAACAAACTCTCAACACGAAGATTACAATATATGCCTCACTCGTTTTCTTATATGAATATGTGATAGGTACGCTCAAAATTGGTCGATATTCAAGTTTCAACATATGCTTGCAAATCGTTTAAATTACTCGAAAACAATCAAAGCTCAAAAGATGCGAATCAAGAGGATGATAGGTCGAAAAATGTGTGCGTTTTATATATTTAATAGTGTATTTTTATACACTTAATTTATTCGCACGTTTATATTTTTCGACTTATTTATTATTTAGATGGATCCATACACAATGATATTTATATATTTATTTTCAGCTCATTGGAGTATTTTGTGAACGTGAAACAATGGACGAAAGTTGAAGCGATCAATTATCGAGCACCCAAGTCAATACTAATTAAAAGCCCAAAATGCATGATGTGGGCCGGATGGGAATAGAGTGATTCATGAATGTTGGAAGTGGAGCATGTGTATGAAAGGAGCTTGGAGTAATTAATTTGAATTGATCATTTCTTTTGTGGGTCCCACGATTGAGAGTAGTTGTATTCCTAAAGGACTTTGGTCTTGAGATTTTGATTGGCTTAGACCTTTAATTGCTAGGAAAATAGGTCAGTCTAAGCAATGGACGCACAAGCTCGGACCATTTAACTTATGTTCACGCTACCCTAGAGATGCACGACCCCTAGTTTACTACAAACGAAACGAGAACAATAGCACTTACGGATTAAAGACTCGTCTCTAGCATTTAAACTATGAATATTTAACGTAGCTGGCCAAACTAAATTAAACATCATAATTCATAAACATGCAACATAGAAAGCATGAATCAACTCATCAACAAAAATAAATATGTCGTCTAGATTAATCAACAATAAATAAAGACCACCCAATTCATAGACAAATCGAACTTAGGGTTCAAACATCCCCTAAAACTGGAAAAATTCTAGCCTAACATACTAATTAATGATAAATAAAAGATAAAAGAGAGAAGATAAAAATATCTCCCTCGTGTGCGGGTGCGGCTTCCCTCCGCGTGTGTAGCCTCGCCTTTTCTCGACTATATGTCCGACTGCTGCTATTTTTTTCTTCGTGCGTGAGTTCTTTTCTCTTTTCTTATGCGGTTCTATTCTCCCGTCAATAATAATTCCCGCAGCTTTTTTTCTCAAATAATTGTGTCCCAAGTCTCTTAATCAATTAGAACTCCTCTCCAGCAAAATATGTTACACCCATCTTTTGGTTTTTGACCAATAAAATCTCTTCAATTTGCATCCATTAAACTCAATTCTGCTAAGCCAAATTCGGAAAAAATAATGGGCCCAAAGATTATGACCCAATGTGTTGGCTTTAATTTTCCGTCGTTGGGCTTTAATTCACCTTATATCGGGAAGGCGATAATTAATCGCGTGCACTTTCGTCCAATACTTCGCCATCCACAAAATACTCTAATGCACTGAAAATGAAACATAAAAATATCAATGTATATGAATCCATCCAAATAATAAATAAGTCAATAAAAATAAACGAATAGAATAAGTGTATAAAAATACACTACTAAATATATAAAACGTGCACATTTTTCGACCTATCAGAGGACTTCACGGGTTGTAATGTGGGCTAAGGTAAAGGTACTAATATATATATGGATAAGAATCTCAAATAAACAATTAAAGATTTCGAGTAATAAACTACTCGAATGTCCGCTATTCATCCGAAATCAACGAGATAGCAGACATACCTTCTAATAACAACTCCACAACAATACCTAAATGCTCAAATCAAGTTGTATTACATAACTTGACCTTTTTTTTTATTTTTTTATTTTTTTCATATATATATATTTTTTATTTGGAGAGTAACTTTTTCCGAACAAGATCAAATCAAAAGGACAACATTCTGTAGGTGCGAACATTGGAGGTCATCCAAGTGTCCTACAGTAGTTTTTCAATGCTCATTACTCGTCAACATGAATCGACTAGTAAGAGGAGCAGAATCCATTCGATTCGCCCTGTGAGCTCTCATGTTTTTTTTTTTTCAGGTCAAACAATAAAAATCCAACTCCAATTCACCTCATTCAACAACGAAACAATTTTCACCAATCATCACACAGTATAGTCAACAAGGTACATTATATATGTATGGCTGACAAGAAACGACTCAAGGCTCAAACGGGTTACTAGGGAAAATCGCCTTTAGGACCAAAGAACACCGCAAAAAATGAGCTAATCAAACAGAACGCCTCAATCACTTTCGGAATTTCAAACTCTGATCGATTCCTTTCAAACAAACTCAAAGCAAGTTCTAATCATTCAAGAATATGACTAATATCTCACAAGAAAGAAGAGAAAGGATCAAAATCTCACAAGGTAAATAAATGTCACTCAAAGCAATCAAGCAAATATCGAGGCAATGACCAACACAACCGTTATCACAACTTCCCAATTTCATCAAACATTCATCAACAAATCCTATAATTCACCAATACTATGCTCAACAACACAAAAACCTAAAACTAGATCGGTCCACCATATAAGCATGCAATATCCAAATAAACTCCCCCACACTTAAATGAGGCAATGACCTCATTGCTTCAACGCAAAACCAAGAAGTCAAATAAAAAGGACCTAGCAATTTTATAAAGTGAACCAATACCAGCAACCACCACAAGAACACAAGACTCAAAAGCAAAAACAGGGGAAAGAACAACTCACAAAAAAGGTAAAAAGAAAAAGGAAAAAGGGTGTGCAAAGGAAAAAGGGTGTGCAAACCGAAGATGCCTTGAGGAGAATAAGCATCCACGTGCAAGCTACTCGCCACACTCCACTCCGAACCTCGATATTCCTCCTGCTCAAGCTCGTAAACTCGTACCTGCCAAGAAAAACACAGAACTCCAAACCCCAATTATTAAAAGATAAAACTAAAAGAGCAAAAAGGAAAATATCTAAGAAAGCAGTAAATCACTTGGATTGCCTCCCAAGAAGCGCTTGTTTAACGTAATTAGCTTGACAAAACCTGTGGAGAACTCAGCCGGGATCCAGAAAGAAATGGCGATCATGCCACGCCTTCGTATTTTCGAGAAGTGGAAGCCCAGGCAGTTTGGCAAGAAGGCGGGCATGATGGATCCGGGTGGCCATGTTCTGGATAAGGCGGTCTCGAGCACGAGCAATCCCCAATTCTATACGCAGAGCTTGTCCCACTCGAGCTATGTCGTCAATCTCCAGAAATATAAGCTCATCTGTGGAGCAAGTCGAATTGAATCTCACCCACTTCGTAACACCGTGCAACAGGCTCGAAGACGGATGCTCCAACTCAGAGGTGGGAGAAGGGACTTGAGAATCAATCCCATGGATCTCCTCCTCTGAAATAACATCAACGTCTCGCTGGAGCTCATCATCTTCTTCTTTGGCCTCACACATTTGCTTCATCATACGAGCTTGAGTATCAAGCATGAGATGGGTATCGTTGACTTGTGCCTCGATTGAGTCGATATGTGCTGTAAGGATCTCCATTTGTGTACTTAGTTGAGCACATCCGAGCTCAATCTCCACATCTCGAGTGGTCTGGGTAGATATGGAGCAAAGATGAGGTCGAGCTTTTCATCGTATGTCAAAGCAGCCTCCCGAGGTTCATTCTTATGTGTAGATTCGCCTTGAGCGGTGGGCTCGGGAGAGACATTGGTAACTTGATCCTCCAAGACTTGCACGCGCTCCACTAGGTTCTCGATTCTGGACTCAATATTGCTCCTTCGGGCTGCTTGGGAGGCTAAAAGAGCGAGGGCCTGGTCGAGCTTGGCATTGTACTCTGAGGAGTCGTCGAGGGACTCACATGACTGCTCAACAGGTACTGGCTCCCACTGCTGCTCGTAAGGATATGACCAAGTCTGGCCATAGTCCCAAGAATCATAGTATGGAGGTGGCTGGTTCAGACGGGCACACCGGGTTACGGTCTCTTCTTCATGAGCTAACCGGGATGCTGCGAAAGCATAGATACGATCGAGCTTCTCGTTGAACTCGTGGGACTCATAGTATTGCTCGACCTGAAAGGGATCACAGTACTGCTCGGAAGGGTATGTATATGACTGGTTGTGGTACCCGGCGTGATAGCTCGGCTCATTGACCCAAGGTTGAGTGTGCGGTAAGAGGAAAGCACGGTTGTAGTTCATATCTCCTGCACACCAAAACAGAACAACCACACGTAGCCACGAAAAGAGAGAAAAAAGAATACAAAAACAAAAACAAAGAGAAAAACAAATATGCACAAAAGAAAGAACGAAAAGACGATAATTACAAAGTAAAGAGAAACACGAAAAATAAAATCAATACCAAAACCAAATGTCCTACTTGTCTTCCCCGGCAACGGCGCCAAATTTGTTGTAGCACAAATTATTATTTTTACCGAGTACCGAATTAAATGATTCGTTCCCCGGGTCGATCTCTCGAGGAAGGCGGTTCGGAATTTAGAACTGGTAATGATAACACAAAAAAGGAAAATAAATCTTAAACACTCTAATCAGGATGGGGGTAGAATAATTACCAACTAAGAAATAATATAAAAACAATAATCTACCAAAAAATATAAACGAAACAAAGATGAAGAAGCTAGGGAATCGGGGATAATTAATTCAAGTTCTAGCAAAATCGGTCAATTAATCGTTCAGTTCGAGATTGACACTCTCGCTTAGACATCTAACGGTTCGCTCACAATAACTCTTCGTAACAAGGGATTGAACGTAGACGAACAAACTCGAGCATACAACACAGGCCAATTATCCCAATCCCAATAACTTTTCCTGACAAAGGACAGGTCATCGACAAGCACGTATTTCAATCCAAAACCTATAGACTATTCAATTACGAAATCATCTACCTCATACGAGCCTAGGTCTACGACTTCTCCCTTTTCGGTTCTGAAAGTCGCTAATTAACTAGAAGGTGATTAATCAACTAATCATATAGAACTAACAAACCCTAACTCGACAAATTAACATTCAATTGTTTCCAATCGCAAGATCGAAGTGTCACTCTTCGATTGTATCAATCAATCAAGCAAGATTACATCAATTCCTAATCAGATTAACTCACATAAGCATGAACAATTCAAGCCCGACAAATACACGTGAAACATGAATAATCATCCCCTATCCCTAGCAAAAAGAATTATCTACGTAAATCAAATTCAACACACATAATCATTCCTCTCAAATCAAACATTATTCATGAATTAAATAAGAGAAAGAAGTTCTTACAATTAATCCCAAATCCAAGTGTTGAATCCAAATTACAGGCTTAATTCTCGAATACTAAGAAGAAAAAGAAGAAAAATGGAAAAGAAAGGTGAAAAGAAAAGGAAAAACGAAGAAGAAGAAAGGAAAAAGAAGGAGAAGAAAAGAGGAGAAAAGAGTTTCGTGTTTTTTCTCGGGCCAAGGGTTTTCATATATTTATAGGTGGCACAAGGTCACGGCGTGAGATGGTGTGGCGCCGAGTGGAGGTCACGAGTGTCACGACATATAGAGGCAGCACGGCACGGAGGAAGCAGGTGTCGCGGCGTGGAGGGGTCTCGCGGCGTGGCGGGGAGCAGGTGCGTGAATCTCTGTTCGCCCGTGGAGGGCTTCACGCAATGGAGGAAGGCCATGTCGCGCCGCGGAGGAGTTGTCGCGCTGTGGCGCGCGGGACTGCTGCCTTCCGTCGCTTCTTGAGCTCGTTTGGACTCGTCCAAAATCGGAATTCGATTCCGTTTTTTCCTACGCATCGCCAACGAAGCTCCCTATTTATTGATGCTTTCTTGGCCAAATTATTCTTGAAATTATATCTCCCAAAGCTCTTGACCTACACACTAAACGTGTTTCGCGCAACTTCCCTTTTTGGGCCCGTTCGGACTCGTCCAAGCTCGAAATTGAGTTCCGCTTTTTCCTATATGTCGCCAACGAACCCCTCTACACAACCATGATTGCTCGGTCAATTTTGGGCTAAATCTATTGCTCACGGGCTTCTGACCTGCACACCAAAAACGAAGAAAAACCGAAAAAACACATAGAAAACCAAAATAGAGCGAAACACACAAAAAATTACAAAAACGAATAAAAACCAACGAAAAGATCTAAAACGGGAGAAAAGAAAGAAAAAAATAACAACGAAAAAACGCAATAAAAATGGGACAAACAGAGGACTCAGTCGTGGTCCAAAAAGAAGTGACGATCGTGCCACGCCTTTGTATTCTGTAGAAGTGGTAGCATCGGAAGTGTAGCAAGAAGGCAACACGGTGGATTCGGGTGGCTATGATCTTAATGAAACAGGTGTGGGCACGAGCAATCTCCATCAACTGGCAAAGAGCTTTTCCCACCCGAGCTCTATCGTCAACCTCCAGAATTATAAGCGCATCCGTGGAGCAAGTCGAGCTAAAATCGGCCCACTTGGTAGCACAGTGTAACGACTCCGAAGGTGAATGCTCCAACTCGGTGGTAGGAGGAGGGACTTGAGAAATGGTGAAGTCGAGCTCTAGATCAAGTCCATGAATCTCCTCCTCTGAAATATCATCAATGTCTCGTTGGGGTGCATCATCTTCCTCTTCGGTCTCACACATGTGCATCGGAATACACGTTTGGGCTCCAACCATAAAGTTGGGGTGGTTGACTTTCGACTCGATAGAGTCGAGACGTGTTGTTAGATTCTCCATTTGAGCGCTCAGTCGAGCACACCCGAGCTCAATCTTCCCTTCTCGGTTTGCTTGGGCCATCATACGATCGAGGATGAGATCAAGTTTGGCATTGTATCCCGAAGAGTCATCCTCGAGCTCTTCAAAAGTTATGAGTGCCGGATGTGGGTGCGGGCTCATCGGCTCGTGACTCGATAGGGTCGATGCGCCTTGCTAGACTCTCCAATTGCTCGCTCATACGAGCACATCTGAGCTCAACCTCCTCTTTCCGGCTTGCTTGGGCCATCACTTGAGCTAGGATTAGATCAAGTTTTTCGTTGAATGCGGCCTCTTCTTCCCGAGCTGATTGAGATGTTATAAAAGAAAGAATCCGGTCGAGCTTTTCATTATGCTATGAGGATCGCTCCTGAAATTCATAGGTCTGCTCAACCGGTGCCGAATTCCATTGCTGCTCGGAAGGATACAAATAAGGTTGGTCGTACTGCCCATAAATGTAGCTCGGCCCATTATTCCAGTAAAGAGTGTGCGGGGAGAAGAAAGCGTTGTTCAGGTTCATTGATTCCTTCAGTCAAAATCCCTGCACACAAGAACAGAACAACCACGCAAAGCCACAAAGAAGAAAAGAAGACAAAAAGCAAAAACAAAGAGAAAAACAAAGATGCAAAGAAAGAACACAAACACAAAAACCACAAACTAAAGAGAAAAACAGGAAAATAAAATCAACACCAAAACTAAATATCCTACTTGCCTTCCCCAGCAATGGCGCCAAATTTGTTGTATACAAATTGTTTCTTTACCTAGTACAGGATGACTCCCGACCTCGGTTCGATCTCTTGAGGAAGGCGGTTCGGAATCTAGAATTGGTGTCGAGCATACACAAAAAGCAAAAAAATCCTAAACACTCTAATCACGATTGGGGTTTGAACTATCAACTAGAAAATAACAAAAAATGCATAAAACAGAAATCAATTCAAAAACATGAATCGAACAATGATAGAGAATCTAGGGAGTCGAAGATAATTATTTTTGGTTCGAAACACAATTAACGGGCAAGCGATAATTCGGTTAAAGGATTCAAAAAACCTACTCGTTCAGAGGTTCATCCTTAATAACTTTTTGTAACAAGAGAATAAACGTAAACGGCAAATTAACGAGTCGTTTAACACATAGGCAATACAGTTACGAACAAACCTATTTTATACGAGCCTAGATCGATCGACTCCTCCGCTTTCGGTTCTAAGAGTCGATTAAAATAGACTAGAAGGTGGTTAATCGATTAGTCTATGGGGATTGAAATCATCACACGAGAATAAATCATATTCAATTGCAAACCAATCGTAAATTGAAGTGTCACTATTCAATAATAATCAACATTCAAGCATGAAGATCAAGAACACTAGTTTCAAGTTAACTCGCATAAATTGAATGATTCAACAAGCACGACAATCACAATCGAATCCAAAGTATTATCCCCTATCCATAGCAAATCGACTTTAGCTACTTATATGGAATTCAACAAAAACATTCACAACAATCCAAGCATTCATATCCATGGGTTAGGTGAAAAGGAAAACTTACAATTGATAAAGAAATCGAATGTTGAATCCCAAGTACAAGCTTAATCCAAAAGCAATGAAGAAATTCAAGTGAAAAACAAGATCAAGATGGTGTTCTTAGCACTGTTTTGTGACCCGGACCAGCCCGGCGGGTCAACTCCGGACCCAGTCGACCCGGAGTCGGAACCGGTCCGGGTGGGGTATTTGGACCGGGCAACAAAGGACCCGGTCAAACCCTGTCAAAACCCGGCAGACCCGGCCTTGACGCGGCCGACCCGAGGAATTGAACCGGACTGGTCAACCCGGTTGACCAGGTCCATATACATTTTTTTAATTTCTTTTATTTTTTTTTTGTTTTTTAAAAATAAAACTATGTATATATGTTTATATGGTAAATATTTATCATGAGATACATATTATTAACACTTTAATGTACAAATTTTATACACAAAATATTTAATTTTGTTACTTTTATGTATATTTATATGACAAAAATACTCTATATATAATTTTAAAAATTTTAAAATTAATTATCCGGTTCAGCAATTGACCCGGTGATCCTACGGTTGAACCGGTGACCAGGTGACCCGAGGACCTGCCCGGGTCGGTTACCGGGCCGGGTTCAAAAACTATAGTTCTTAGGGAGAAAATATCAAGAAAAACGAGTTTGGGGTGTTTTTTTTAGGTATGGGAACGAGTCCCAATGCCCAGTACTCGAAAAAAAACGAACAAAATCTAGTTTTTAAAATTCTGGTCGCGACCTCCGCGGCCGTGGGAAGCTTCGAGGTTATTTGTCCAATTTTTGTTGTATTTTTCATGCTCGTTTTTCTTTTCTTTATCCCCTGTTTTAGATCGTTTCCATCGTTTTTAGTTTGTTTCATGTTTTATTATGTGTTTTTCTTTATTTTGAGTGTTTAGGTGTTTTTTCGTTTGTTTTCCCGGTTTTCTTCATGTTTTGTCATTTTTGGTGTGTAGGTCGGGAGCTTCGGGTGAATTTTATCTTTAGGAAAAGTTGGTTTCGAGAGCACAATTGGATAGATGTGTTCGTTAGCGACGCGTAGCAAAAAACGAAACTCAATTCCGAGTTCGGACGAGCCCAAACGAGCCCAAAACATAAAATGGCGCAATTCAGTCCAAAGTCGCGACTCGCGAGCCTACGTCGCGACTCGCGACTTTAACAGAGTCTCCGACCAGCTGCGCGACCCCACGACCCGTCAGACTCGCGACTCGCGAGTCAACTCGCGAGTCGCGACCTGTTCGACCATGTTTTTATTTTTCTCCATTTTTACTCGTTTTAGCTCCGTTTTTCGAGATCTATATATAAAAACGACCCCCCAGACCTAAGGAACAATCCCCAATATCGTTCCTTTCAATTTTTCTCTCCAAAAACTCAATATTGTTAGGATAAATTTCTCCGCTTTTCTATTTTTTCTCTCATGCTTGGATTGTTGGACACAAAGATATTTGAATTGAAATCTTGCAGCTCTTAATCCGATTGTAAGTTTTTCAATTCTATTTTATTATTGCTGATTGGTTTTATGTTCTTAATTCCGGTTAACATGAAATTGAATCTAAGCATGAAGTAATCCATTCACCTAGGGTTAGGAATTTTGATTCTTGTTTTGAATTATGAGGAATGTGTTTTTTTCAATCTATGCGAGTTGTGTGAAGTATATGGTTAGTTGATTGATCACCATTCTAACCTAGTTAATCGACGTTTAGAACCAAGAGGGGAGACGTCGGTCGATTTAGGCTCGTATAGAGTAGACATGTTTGTAAAAGTATTATCTATGTGTTGCTTGTTTGAATGAGTTTATCGTTTATGTTTGTGCTCTTGTTACAAAGAGTTATTGAGCATAGTCCTCTAGACGTGTAGGCTTGTTTAATCTCGTAACCGAACAAATAAGCGTTCAACATAGTTTAAGACTTGATGAGATTTCCCGACCCCTAGAACTTCTTCTTTTTCTCTAGGAATTTAATTGTTATTTCTTTAAATTGTTTTTCTAGTTCTAGCTTGTTTCGCGAGATTTCAGCTGCAGAAGGGCTCCGCGGCCGCGGGAACCCTCCGCTGCCCGCGGTGAAGAAAACTGGGCTGTTGCGCGCAACTTTACGTCTCGGACTCGTTTGGGCTCGTCCGAACTCGGAATTGAGTTCCGTTTTTTCCTACCCGTTGCTAACGAACCCCTCTATCCAATTATGCTCTCGAAACCAATTTTTCCTGAAGAGAAAGTTTTCCCAAAGCTCCCGACCTACACACCAAAAAACGACAAACACAAAAACAACCGGAAAAACAAACGAAAAATACTTAGAGACTCAAAATGAAGGATAACACATAATAAAACAAGAAACGGACTAAAAACGAAAGAACCGACCTAAAATGGAAAAAAAAGGAAAGCAAAACGAGGACGAAACAAAAAAATACAACAAAAATGGGACAAACAATAGCTAATAAAAATATAATTAAATTATTTTTACAATATGAAATTGAAATGAGTTATGATAGTAACTCTAGCTATTCAACAAAGAAGAAAAAAAAAATTGTAACGTAGTTGTATAAGTAAAAAATGAATAAATAATCCTCTAAAAAATTGTGAATCGATCATATAGTTTCTATTTGAAACTATTTCTCGGTTCTGCTCGTGAAAGCTTAAGCTCGACTCATTTATTTTCTTAAACTATTGAGCTTGAACATCTATCGAGCTTGTTTATTAAAAGAATCGAAGTGAGTTTGTTCACGAACTATTTTTTTTTTCTTTTTTAATTTGTTCATATTTTTTCAAAAAGTTTGTTCACAAACTACTCATTTTATAAATTTGTATTTTTTTATAAATTACACAATCATGTTGAACTTGTTTGCAAAAATATTTTGTTTTCACGAAGAATTGTTCAGGTTTATAGATTTATTAAACGAGTCAACTCGATCCAAGCTTTAGTGAGCTTTAGCGAGTCAAACTAGAGGTGAATATTATAATATTTTATTAAATCAACATCAACTCAAACATAATTACTTTTGTCGGATGGAATGACATCATTACATATTTATGTGATTATTGTTGAATTTTATTTTCTATTTTATTTTTTCATCATAATGCAGTATTATAAAAATATTATTATGATATATTTTTACAAAATACAAACATTGTCAAAAGCTAGTGATGTGAGTAAAATTCTTAGAGGTGCAAACATTTGACTTTTAAAAAGTTATATTCAGCACCAAGCAAATGAGAAATAAAAGTGAACATACATATATTAACCATAATAAAAAAAAAAATCTATCAATCATTATATAAAAAGAATAACCTTTTTACAATTTTAGAAATATTTTCCCGCCAAATATATTAAATGTATCCTATATATAGTAATTGTTAGTCAAAAAAATCGGATTTTGTTATGATATGGGTAGCTTTTATTTTATCAAGTCTGTTAGCATATTTTTGTTTTGCATTTTGAAATGAAAATCAGTTTTTATTTTTAGTTTTGATTTTGGAGAAATTCTGACACACGATTCATTTGTAAAGTTTTCGATATTTTTTCGGTAAAGATTTGATTCACACAGTTTGCTTAAAAATCTTCATTTAATATTCAGTTTTTATTTTTGGTTTTTTTTTGGATAAATTCTAATACACGATTCTTTTTAATGTTATCTCTCTTTTTCTTTTCTTTTTTTTTTGGTAAAGATCTGATTTACAGAGTTTGCTTAAAAATCTCAATTTAATATCTTTCCTTTATACTGATAAACACAATATTTTATCACGTCAATACAAATATATCACATTAACTACAAATTATACAAACTAGATCTCTTATGGAACCTAACAAAATAAATTAAAAGATTACACTTTCATTCAATGTATAAAATTACAATGATATGAATCACCAAAAAAATGTTAAAATAAATAGATAATCACAAATCCAATATTAACGTAACAATTTTATAATCTTGATTTACTATTTTCATTTAAGTTGATAAACATAATAATTTATCACATCAATATATATAATCACAAGAACTACAAATTAAACAAACTAAATCACTTATGGAACGTACAAAATAATTTAAAATATTACATTTTCATTCGATGTATAAAATGACTGAAATAATAAACAAGATAATCACAAAATCCACATTCTATGGTAACTGTTTTCTAAAATTGCCATAAAACTACTATTTTCACGAGATAAACAGTCTTTGATATCTATCACATCAATTTATAATATCCAAAATATTTTATTTTATATTTCTTGATGTTAAAAAATATTTGTTGTTTTTAAAAACAAGTGTGGGGATAATAAATATCCTATCACACCCATACAAAAAAGCACCTATACGAACATAAAAAAAAAATAGATTTCATGATTAAAATTTAAAATGTTTATTACTTTTTGATTCATCTCATTCAATTTATAATATTCCATAAAATAATTACAGCTCGTGCATCGCACGGATTACACGTACTAGTAAAAGAAAAAATCTCGTTAAACATTTTTTATGAAAAATCAAAATATATAAGCCATCACGATAAATGCGGAAAGTAATAGAGTATGAAACTAATGTATATTCTAGAATAAATAGTTTGAAGAAAAAGTTTGCAGTAGAATTTTTAATGCTTATGTAATTTATATATAACATTTATTCTGAATTATTATTATTTGTTATTAATATTAACTATTGTATAATATAATAATAAAAAATTTATGATTACACTTAATTAAAATAATTATAACAATTTCTAACATAAGTATCTGAAAAAAAAAAAAGTAAAAAAAAAAAAAATCAAAATACATTTTAGATGGGGTAGTTTTTGTAATTAGTAAAGGGTGCAGGGCCAGGAGTGTCCCTGTACGTGTGTAACTACTATTTTCCCGGTTCCTAATTTTTTTTATCGAGTGAAGGACCGCCTGAGAAAGATAGAATTTGATGGAGGGCGACGTGGAGATGGCGGCAGCGGAAGCGGGAGCCGAGGGAGGAGCTGCCGTTGTGATACAAACTTTCTCTCCATTTTCAATTTGTTCAATTTGATCCGATTGCCGTTCAATTTTTCTCTCCCTCATCACAACAAACCCTAGCTTTTGCTAATTGCTTATACTTAGCGTGTATGTATACGCAGGAGCTGGACGATATGAAGAAGAGGCTGAAGGAGATGGAGGACGAGGCCGCCGCTCTTCGCGAAATGCAGGCGAAAGTCGAGCAGGAGATGGGCTCCGTTCAAGGTTCCTTCTTGCCTTCCATTGATCCAATTTTACACTCCAAAAGCTTACAACTGTTGTGTCAAATTTTGAGTGTTTGGGCTAAAAGTGCTGTTTTAAATGGTGCAGAAATGAGGTAATGGGGAAATTGTCGTTATGTATGGTGTACAGATTTTGGTAGTTTAAACGGTCCATCCTTCAAAGATATTAATGTAAATGATTTTGTCTATTGAGAATAAATTATACGAGATTGGGTTTCTTATTAGATATGAGTCGGGATTCAGATTAAAGAATTGTGTAGCCGATTGTACACCTTACAATTTGTGTCCATGACCATGAGAGACATAAGTCAGCTTGAGTTTCAAGTATAATTTGAAATTGTCATGTAGCTTTTTATGCTTCAATCTGAAAGTGGCTCTTTTAGTCCAGTACCTGACAACATTTTCTTGTAGACGTGAAATATAATTTAGTAGCTGAACATATTTACGATAGTCATAGTTCAGAAGTGGGTGTTTAAGTCATAGAAATTCCTAGAATTTCTGATCCTGAGGTTGCCAGATTCATTCTTTATGGAAGATTCATGTTTTAGAAATTAAACCCTAACTTACAAACCACAATGAAGCTCGTGTTTAGACTTTTAGTGCATGTAAGTAGATATGCCATTCTGTTTGTCAAGCTTAAAATATTAGTGGTGAGTTTACGCCTCCAACAAATTTGTCATGCAATGAGGTATTTAGTTGTGCATGGGGAAGAACAATCTGCTTGTTTGAAAGTTAAACGTTCATGTTTGTACACTATAGTTCTCTTTGATTTCAATGAAGGTTTGTTGACAGAACTACTAATTTGCATGGTGTGGATTGATGAAAATACCTCTTCCAGTTCACTTGATATTTGAAAATGAATACTTTTCACTTTGGGAATGAATTCTGCAAGGTGACTCTTTCGGCATTTATTGGTAGGTACACATGCCTTTCAATGATCTGTCATAAAAGTTCAAGCTTAAAAATGCTTTTTGAATGATTTTTCCTTCTTTAGAAGGGTATGATCCTGACATGAAATGCTCTTAGAGATTTCATTTGCTTGATCAGTTTATATTATCCACACTTTCTGCTTGTGTCTTTTATGTGGAAAGTAATTATGCTTAAAAATAGTGGCCTTTAGTGTCTTTATTTTTATCATGCGTAACAACCACCAAGTGCAATTACCATCTTCAGTCAGTACCGTGAATGACGGTAAGCATCATTTTCCTTTCCCATTTTAAAGAATTCGTAATTTATCCATTAATGCTTATCAATTTAATAGGAGATCCTGCTTCTGCATCTAATCAGGCAAATAGGGAAGAAGTGGATTCCCGTTCAGTTTTTGTCGGCAATGTGAGATTTTTAAATTGTTTTCCTTTTTATTCATTTATGTATCCATTTATTTAGTTTTCATCATATTAAAAGATAGTGCCATATTTATGGCGTCTTTTGTGAAGTCTAGTGTTCTCTCTGACTTTTTGGGTTGACGTAGGTGGATTATGCATGCACACCGGAGGAAGTTCAGCAGCATTTCCAATCATGTGGGACCGTGAATAGAGTAACTATACGGACCAACAAGTATGGACAGCCCAAGGGATATGCATATGTTGAATTTCTTGAAACAGAAGCTGTCGAGCAGGCTCTTCTTCTGAATGAGTCTGAACTTCATGGACGGCAGTTGAAAGTGAGTTGCATGAACATCGTCTTCAATTTATCAAACCTCATATTGCTATTGTTTTTGTGGTTTATGTATTGTTTAAATTTTTTGATTTTTTTTTTTTTTTTTACATTTTCTTTTCCAGGTATCAGCCAAGAGGACCAATGTCCCTGGCATGAAGCAGTTCCGTCCTAGACGGTCTAATCCCTACTTGGGAAGTAGGCCCCGGGTCCCATACATTCCTGCACCTTACATTATGTCCCTTTATGGATATGGGTATTGATCTTTCTCTTTTGATTTTTTAATACATATTTGTGTGAGGACAGAAGTTATAAGTATTAACAGAGTATTTGCAAGCATTTAAAGAAAAATAAAGGGGAAAAAATGACTCAAGGTGGCAATATGCTCAATTTCCATTTTAAAGTTAGAGGATCATTTTTCCACCTAGAAGCTGAAAGTTGCAGTCTTTCTGCCCATAAGCTGAAAATCCTTTACATTTTTCCTTCCTAGAAGCTTATAATAGGTTTCCATTACGCGTTCGAAAAAATTCTCAAAAATTTGTGAGAATCACCTTTTAATATCACTGTGGTGTATTGTCTTCTGAATAAAGTGTGACGAGTGCCTATTTTGAATCCAATTGCAGAAAAGTCCCAAGGTTCAGGGTACCCATGAGATACAGCCCTTACTTCTGATCCTTTATTTATTAGCTTGAGACTTCCGTATGCTGTACGAGTGCATTTTATGTATTTGAACGCTTTTGTTTCTTTTCTCTCTGCATGAGTGGTGTTTAATGGAATGAAGCTTTTCTGTAAGTCACATTGTTTTGTCTTTTAAGTTGTTATTTACCACTGTTATGATCGTTACTGTTATTTTAATGTAGTATTCTGCTTGAACATTGTACTTTCTTAAACAGTATGAACAAGTATCCCAGGGTTACGTGCATTGTGAATTATGTTGCTGAACATTTTATGATCATTTATGGAGTTGAATATGCTTTACGGAATTACATTGAATATAATTTGGCATAAAGACCGTCTAACTGTAACTTCTCGTATATTTTAACAAAAATGTATATTTATATTATGAAATGTCATATTTTTATTTTATGCTGTTTTTTAGAGTATGTCATTTCAATATAAAAATACTCTGATTCAAATAACAGTCCAGTATTAATGACAAAATGCTGAACTAATTCAAAAAGGGTCCTATCATGTGGACATGTTCCAAGTCTAGCTGAAAACTGCAGCATTTAATTGACACACCAAACGAAATTGACGTATCAGTAATTCAGTATGCTATTATTTGGTTGCAATTATTTAATGGGGAACAGTATTCATTTTTGTGTTGCTCAAAATTTGATGTGCCATTTAGCTGGTTGTCGTCCTAATACCCAGAAATTTAGATATATTCAGTATTGGTACCTAACTCACTCTAATTGCCGACAATATCATCACGGTTATAGATGCATTCTATCAATGTTAATGAAGTGTTCATCGTGCAAGATTAAAGTTTTGGTTTTGATTAGATTTTTTGGTTTGAGTTTGTTAAATTTGAAAAAGTTAATATGGTTAGTTGTTAGTGGGTATATTAAAATAATATTTAAAATCAACAACTCTAACAAACTAAAAGTATAGAAAACGTCTTCGAGTTTTTTTACTTCTACATCAGATTATGTATGGTATGTCAATTGTAGAATTGTAGAGGCATTACTTCTTTTACTTCTACATCAGATTATGTGGCATGAGAGAATTGTAGAGGCGGTGAGTTTTTTTTTACTTCTACATCAGATTATGTGGCATGAGAGACGCAGAGTATTTTTACTTCTACATTGGCATGAGAGAGACGCGTATTTTTACTTCTACATCTTATTATGTGACATGAGAGAGACGCGTAACGCGTATTTTTACTTCTACATCTTATTATGTGACATGAGAGAGACGCGTATTTTTACTTCTACATCTGATTATGTGGTATGAGAGAAACGCAAAACATACTTCTATGAGAAACGCAAAACATACTTAGAGAGACGCAAAACATACTTCTACATCTGATTATGTGGCATGAGAGACGCAAAACATTCAGAAGATACGCCAAACATACTTCTACATTATGTGGCATGAGAGAGACGCAAAACATACTTCTACATCTGATTATGTGGCATGAGAGACGCAAAACATTCAGAAGATTTTCTACATCTGAAAGTCTGTCTAGACTGAATGAAATATTTTATTTATCCTATTTATTTCTTTTCTTTTTAATTATAGTTTGTTGGTATTTATTCGTACACACTAAATCAGAAGGCAAATTAATTTACATACAAAAAAATAAAAGAAAAAATTGATACACTTTTCAATTTATATTATAAATTTAATGGTATATGGTTCGTTAAAATTATAGATAAACATGCATAATATAGCAAATAAAAGAGAAAAAGAAAAAAAATTATAGTGTTAACATGTTTTATTTGCTCTTAAAAACTACTTAAAAAAACCTGAAGAATATTGAGTTGGCTATTCGAACAAAAATACTGGTGAAATTACGATCAGTAAAATACTATTCGAAAAAAAATACTGGTGAAATTACGATCAGTAAAATACTATTCGAAAAAAAATACTGGTGAAATTATGATCAGTAAAATATAGTTTATAGTATTTTATAGAACAACAAAAAAAACATCGTGTATCGTATATGTACATTTACCATTGGAGACATATTTATTAACATGTCATTCTATTCTGTATACGTGGACAGAAGACCGTCTATTTATTGCGATATAGACAACAACCATTAGAGATGCTCTAAGATGGTTATAGTTTAACAACATCCAAGCCTTAATTTTCTATGCAACAAGAATCACATATAGTGTGGTAACAACATAAGCAAAAGCATCGGTGTCAGAATCAACTCCATGTATTTGCAATTTAATCACAGTAAACCAAAAGATAAAAACCTGGAGCTTATTTCTTTTGACAGTTTCAAGTTAACCATCCCTGTAGCCAATGATGCCCTCATCAATCGAGAGCAGAAAAAGATCCATCACCTAATCGTGGTTGCGGTTCAATAAAGACAGTACATAAGCAAGCACATTGGAATTGTAAAAATAAACAGAAATCATAAATAAAAACAGCTCACCTAAAATCAAAATTTAATCACTTATACGATTTTAATTACGTATTTGATTCTCGTTTCTGTTGATTTGCTAAATAATCTCACGATCAGGAAGTAGAAAAGTCGATTTCAGCTATTTTTCATACCTAATTACAATACGGGAAAAGGAATGAGCGGAATTTCTCAACCTATAAGGGTGTATTCAACCATATATTTGGTAAATAATCTCTCGAGGGGTATTCAACCATATATTTGGTAGAGTGGTGATGATTATGATAATGAGGTTCAATTGGTGGTGGGGGTAAATAATTCAACCTATAAGGGTGTAATTCATTTGTCATGGCACTTTAGGGACACAAATGTAATTTTGCACCTAGGAAGATGTGGAATAAAAAAAAACCCAAGTTCTAGCCGAGACAAAACAAATCGGCTAATACCTCATTAATGGTGGGCCACCATAAGCCGCGACAAATCCTAGGCACTATCAAAAATAATAAACGACGAATAAGGTCGAATATCCGACATTATCCTATCCTAACCAGCCTAGTAAACGAGTCCTAGGGGTATTAATTATCACAGTCCAAGCTATGCTTTTAT
>BKCP01011959.1:387768-437078 GCA_008636005.1 Striga asiatica | reverse complement strand
AAAAAGGACCTAACCCTAACCCTAGCGGGCTTCGGGCTAAACGGGCTATGCGGGCTATGGCTATAATAATAATAATAATAATAATAATAATAATAATAATAATAATAACAATAATAATATATAAAAAATAAAAAATAAAAAGAGTAAAAATTATAAAAAAAATAACAACGGCTAGTTAAAAATTGTTTTCAACGGCTATTTAGTAATTACCGTCTATCACTATGTTTCATGTCTTTCTTATTAGTCGTTCTGATTGGCTTAAATATTTGGTATGAAGTACAATAACAATATTGTTAATAATTATCTTTCAAAATCATAATAATGCATTACAAATCGTACTTACATGTGAATTGGAATATCAAAATTGTAATATACAAGAAATCTAAGAGCATATTACTTACTCGATGCAAACATTTACACCGCCCAACCCTAGTTAAACGGGCCAGCCCTAGCGGGTTTCGGGCTAGCCCTAGCGGGCTTCGGGCTAAACGGTCCGGGCCTAAAAAGCCCTGATTTAAACGGGCTACTAATAAAAGGACCTAACCCTCTTTTTTTCCGGGCTAAACGGGCCGGCCCGTCGGGCCAAAGACCATTTAACATCTCTAACAACTCATGACAGATAGGTAGCAGGGTCGTAGCTACGACTTTAGGACGTAAGAGTCTCGTGGTAAGAAGGTGACATAGTTCTCTTTCCTACCACGACTCTCTTCGACATCAAGGTACCCTATTATATAAGGGTGACCATGTTCTTGTTTTACATATCTTGTATATACGTACACTTGAGCATGCATATTGTCAGTTTTCTCCCGAGTAGATAGTGATTTGAGCTTCAGAAGTTTTTCTCCAAGACTTCTCCCAAACTTTTAGTAGGTCATCGAAGCTAAAGGTCAACGTCCGTTCGTGGTCCTCTAATTCAAGGTGAAGTTGAACCTCACTTTAAATTATGAAAACTGAAATCTTATGCTTACAATGTAATTGAAATTAAAATTAAATTTATTTAAATTGAGAGAGAGAGGCTCGGAATCCTTGTGTCGACATAGCATCCATCCGCAAGAACATGTTTAATACTAACACTTGGACATAACAGCTGTCAAAGGCACTCGTGAGTCGTGCAATAAAAAAAATGACTACTTTTAGAAATATTCGTCTGCAAAGTAGTGTTGAATTTATGCACGTGATAGTTGCAAATCCAATACGGGAAGAAAAACACATACATTGTATGTTATGCCTGTTAAGTCACTAATTTTGACAAAGAGGCAGCAACCTCATTTCTTTGACAGCAGGACAAAGAATAAAAAATTAGCACCCCTCAAGTTTGACAAAAGTGGCAGCCGAGTATTGGTTCTCTTTTGTTGAAAAAATAGAGCACACGGATATGGAAAAATTGTGTTGTTCCCCTGCTATAAATAGAGGGCATCAAACACCACACAAAACACACCAAAAATACAACAATATTCAAGAAGAAAAAAAAGAGAGAGTGAGCTAAAAATAATTTAGCCTTTGTGTGTATTTTTGAGTTGTAAGTTGTGAGTAAGGTTGAGAGTGTTTTGTAAACACGAGTGTATTTCTTTTCTCCTAATAAAATATCTGCAGTAGTCCGGAGACGTAGGCATTATTGGCCGAACTCCGTTATCAAATTGGTGTGTCCAATTTTTATTTTTTTTATTTCACTTTTATAGATCCGACTTCATGGAAATTTCAGCGTATTTTTCCCAACAATGCCGCGTGAAATCTTGAAATTATTCAGCAACAAATTGCAGTAACACTTTATTAAAATTTATGCTTTGTTTTGGTTTTGTTGATTAAAATGTGTTGAATAAACAAAGATTAAAACAAAAAACAAATCCACCTACTGATTCGCAATTGTAATGTTCCTTTTTCTTTTATTTTATTTTTGAATTTTGAAGTATGATAGTGTGGCAAACGAATCTCCTTTTATTAAATGAATGACCCAAATTTTCCCAAGTGCACGAACTCCATTGGACTGGGACCTGAGAGGATACACCTTTCGGAATAAGGACCTTTCTTGGACCAAATAATATTTTTCTTGGCCAATTTTCTTTTTATTTTATTTTTTAAAATCTAATTTTGTATTAAGGCTACATCCATATTTATTCATTTAATCACAAATTACTTACTTTATCATTCACATCATTATTATTTCAATTTTAACACTCTTCCACATCTATCATTCATTTAAATGTTGTGGCCTGTGGGGTACATTGAAAAAATTAAAGTATAAAAAACTAAATACAAGTCTAATTTTGGCCCCACATTTTTGAAATGAAAGTGAATGATAAATGTGGGGCCATTTATTTTGCTATCAAACAAATGAGATACATCGGCTGAACGAAAGTTTTCAACATTCAAATGGCGAGATCTTAGACCAATGGATATGTCTTAGTTCAAATCTTAACTTATACTACTAAACTTCATTTTAGTTCCCAAATTTGTCAAATTATCCAAAATATTTACGTTTAACTTGGACTGCGATTGAATACTTCTCAGTTTGGAATGATTTTCCTCAACAATTTTTTAAATTTAAAGTTAACAATTACTGACATAATTTTCTATACAAATTTACTAATCATTCACTCAAATATAAAATACATTTATATACAACTATTAATTCATATTTAGTATTTCACATCCCAATCGATTAATTATTTATTTTTTCACTTAGCGTATTTTGCAAATAATTTGCGATATTGCCTGTCTGATCCCGATCTAGAAATAATTTGCACTTAAATGAAAGTCGATTCGCATAGTAGTATAAGATCAAGTTCCAATTAAATACTTGTACAATTACATTGAGCAAGCATGTTCAGCTTTGGTCATACTTCAATTATAAAGGTCTATTTGTTGGTGATTGCCACATTTGGGAACTTGGAAAATTCCAAAAAATATACAAATTAGCTGTGTGGATAAGCGAGAATCCTGTGACTTCAATAAAGTACTCTGCACCTATACGGTCCCCCCTTTAACCAGCATTTTATGAAATTTCATTAATGTTAATTACTTTTCTTTTCATGCAATATTTTTAATTTACTTTTCTTTTTCTCCTTTTAACTAAATACCACAGCTTATGACTCTGTTAAGCCTGTGATAACAAGACATCATGAACAAAAAGCTGATTTGATTTTAATAAACATTTAGCTTTACAAAAGCTGACCATTATTATTATAATAATAATGATAAAATATAGTATTCACTATTCCACGATTTTTTTTAAGGCATTTTCATAGAGATAATGACCATGTACACGTCACGCAAAACGACAAATTAACCCCACCTCCTGCGCCCCAACCCCGAGCCAGCTGCCAATTCACACAATCTGCGGCCCCACAATAAACCCAATCTACACTCGCCCGCACTCAATCCAAAAACCCCTCCTTCCAATTCCGATCAGACGAGCGTGGCGCACTTGGACGTCTGCGGGTCCCACATCGCCGGCAGCAGATACTTCCGCCCGTTCACGCCGTGCGCGTTGTAGCTGGCGCCGCTCGCCTCGTCCGTCAGCACGTTACCCGCGTATCCCGGGTATGCGCCCGACCCGAACACCCCCGTGCACGCCGTCACCGCCTCCAGCGGCGCCGCCGCCGACCCCTGGAAGTACCCGCTGTTGAAGGGGTTCGTCACCGCCCCGGCCAGCACTGTCGCCAGGTTGATCACCATCCCGTCCACTCCAACGTCGCCGCTCGGCGCCACCAGCGGCGGAGACTGAGGCCCGTACATCGGCTGGTGGAACGGCCACGCGCAGAAACCCGGGCACTGGCTCGCCGCGTTCCCGACCCACGCGTACGCGAATCGGGCCGGCGACCGGTTCGACCCGTGCCCGCCGCACCGGTTCATGCAGAACCCGGCGACGGCAACGTCCTCCGCCGTCAGGACGACGTTGACCGCCCCGCCGGCGTGCCCGCCCCTGGCCGCCAGGTACACGATGTGCGAGTTCTTGAGGGACTTCCCGAGGGAGTACTTCTCGTCGAGGATCTGTTTCCCGACGACGACCCTTGGCGCGCCGGCGGCGCCCTTGTACTTCTCCGTCGTCTTCCACCACGAGGCAACGGAGGGGGCCGGAGGTGCGGCGGAGTTGAGCGACCGGAGGAAATCAACGATTATGGAGCGCTGGACCGGGGTGAATTTCCCGTACCAGACGAGGTTGAGGGTGACAGTGCCCTTGAGGAGGGCGCCGTTGTGGTACTTGAGGACCAGCGGCTGCTCCTTCACGAGGGCCGCCATGGTCGAGGACAGAGAAAGGAGGAGGAAGAAGGAGACGAAGAGTGTGGAAGAACACATTTTGAATTAGAGTGGCAAAATAGTAATTTGAGGCTATTGGGTGCCCTAAGATTTTAGACTCAGAGTGAGGGAGCTTGTATTTGTGATGTGAGGTGGAGAGTGTGGTGGTATTTATATTGGGAATACAGCTAAGGGAAATGTCAACGTCGGAGCTAGTGGACGCGTGGTAAGATGTGATTGGCTGCTTTGGGATGTGTGGCCAGGCTGGAAGGTGACGCGGTCGTTCGTATGATGACGTGGAATTTTGCAATTTGCCAGATTCAAGTGGAAATTGAAACTATTTCAGGCCATCTCCAGCCCTTATCTCTACTCTAGCGCGGACTTTACTCTACTCTAGAGTAGAGTTGAACATTCATCTCCAGCCCTTATCTCTACATTTTACTCTACATTAAATATATTATTTTTTTACTCATTTTTTATTTCAAATAAATTAGTATATATGTTTATTTAATCTTATATAAAATGTTAATTACTCAAATAATAAAAATATATTTTATGTATTTTTATTTCGAAAAATTTGCTATATATATGAATATGTAATATTATATAAATGTTTATTACCCAAATAGTAAATAAAAAAAAAATTATGGTTTACACACTAGACCATATATGGTTTAGACCATATATGAATTAGTGCAAATTTACACACTAGACCATATATGGTTTAGACCATATCTTGACATTTAAAAAAAAATTGTATTAAATTGAATTTCTTAAAGAAGATACATATACATCTATGTACCGATTCAAAACTGTTACTTTTGAAAATATATGAATTACTGCAAATTTACACACTAGATCATATATGGTTTAGACCATATATGAATTAGTGCACATTTACACACTAGACCATATATGGTTTAGACCATATCTTGTGCAAATATTATTATGTATATATATGATCTTAGCCATTGATCTTTAGATAAGAATCCTACGGTTGATTCAAATTTATTAACTTTTTTATTCATTTTTATTTCAAATAAATTCTAATATATGTATATTTCATCTTATATTCATTTTTGGTGGTATTTTAATATTAAAAAAATTACAAAATAAAATTAATATACATCAATTTTTATTCATATGGTATCATTTTACTATTAAAAAATTACAAAATAAAATTATAATACATCAATAAATAAAAAGCACAAAATTATTTAACATAAAAATTACATTACACAAATTATTTAGCATAAAAAATACATTTACTAATATACATTATATAAAAATTTACCAATAATAATACACAAAAAAACAAAAAAAAAAAAATATATATATATATATAATTGTAGCGTTGCAGCTACAGTGTTGCGCCATATTGGGCGCAACATTGTTCAATTCTCTGAAGTAGCGCAAGAATTTAGCGCAGCGTTGGAGGGATTTTTTGTCCCATATCTTGAGAGATAGAGCATGGCTGGAATTACTCTCATATAAGATGTAGATACAAAAAAGTCCTTCATTTTTTTTTTTCCTTTGAAAGGTTACAAATCAATGTGATTGGCGGCTTGGGATGTGTGGCCAGGCTGGAAGGTGACGCGGTCGTTCCCGTGATGACGTGGAATTTTGCAATTTGCCAGATCCAAGTGGAGAAAGGTTACAAATCAACTGGTTTACAAAATATTTTGTGAAGGGATATTATTTTTAAATGTCCTAATTTACATGCAAAATCATTTTTGTAGACAAGCATACAAATTTGAAAAGAAACATCCTACCCTACTTTTAGTTTCAATTTTAATTGTATTTTTGTTGAAATAAAATTATGTATGTATGATTGAGGAATACATTATTAAATTTGTCAAATACGTCACATATTTCAAAAGATGCTTATCAGAATTTTCATAAAATTTAAAAAACACAATTATGCTGGAAAAAAATGTATCATCTGGGTTATTATCATCATTATTTCACGAACACTTTATTTCATTGATTATCTTATACTATGATTAGTTTTTGAAAAATATAAGCCACTGAATAGTAAAATTTTTATCAATTTAAATTATTCAAATAGATGCTCATCATAAGCTTTTTTTTCTTTCTTTGTAATATTACAGTTGCACAAAAAGTGAATATTATATTTTTTTTATTTGGTGGATAATAGAATTTTGATTTTGTAGTCTATATCAATTGCAACTTGGGGAAAAGCTTTCTATTTAGAGCCAGATTTACTATGCCGTATCTCTGTTTTTCATCTTTCTTGCAGATTTCTTTAAATACTATTGGCTAGTTTTACTTTTCACTATTTAATTTTAGGAATACAATTTCCACTTAAATTCTTTCTGCTATATAGATAATTATATCATGAAAGTTTTATAATATATCTAATTGAATCTTTAAATGTTTTTGATTTAATTTAAAGCAAACTACTACCAATAATTTCAAACAAAGCAATAGTACTTTAATAAGTATACTTCTTATCTAAGCCTATATGGATAGGCCATTTGAAAAATTAAATTGAGTTATGGACTATCCCAACTCCCAAGAGCCCCTACCTTTTTCTTTATTTTACAGTGCCATCTGGTGAGATTGGTGAACGTACACACAATCATGACAATATTTCTCCTGACATCATATTATTTATTAGATATAATAATGAATTACTTAAGGCTACATAGTAGGATGATTATTGAAACTTTTTTTATTATTTAACTATTTTCGGCCTTTTCTAGTATCTTATTAATAATTTTCTGTCTCATCCAAAAATTTGTAATTTGTTGATAATAGAAGAAGTGTTTAGATATACCAGGTCCATTTAAATTGGGGATTTCGTCAGTAGCTAGCCGTATAAATTAAATAAACATGAAAATAAAATTTTAATATGAAAATTATTTTATTTTTAAATAGTGTTTATAAATTTTTGGGAGCACTTAAAATAATGATATGGCCATGTCCCAACCTTTCAATTTATGAAACAGGTTAATTAACTATACTTTCATTATGCAGTTTATTAATATTAATAAAAGAAAAATGAATGGGTCCATAAATAGGGTTTTGATAGCATATGAGTAGGTAATGGCCCACAGGATGCTTTGGGTAATTTTCGGAGAAGAGGCTTGTTGAAGAAACCAAGAAATAGGCGGTGGGGCCCACATCTGAGAGCTTGCAAATGATGGCGTCACTTTTAGTAGCTTTAGGTTCATTGCTTCTTTCAGACTCCAATGCACCAGCTCCTCTGTTTCCCTTACTACCTTACTACTGTGCTCCCCTGTATACAATTTCATTTCAGTAAATTTTTAATTGATGAAAAAATTATTCTGATCTACAAGGGACCGTTTACTTTGAGTGATAGGACAAAATAACTAAAATTATCTCTTAATATCAGACGTTTCTCTTAAATGATTGGATAGCATTCAACTGATGTGACATACATGTGGCAGCAGGGCCCACACGCATATCATTTATTCGCTGATAATTTCCATCCCACCCTCCATTTCGGATTTTTTTTTATCCCGATTTGAATATGCCCATTTTGTCCTCATAAGGGGCTAGAAAAAATACATAAATACCTCTAAACATCCATTTATTTACAAACGTATCACATATAAATAAGTTTTTCACTGTTATTCTTGCCCTAAATCGTGCCATTCGGGAAGCAGAGGGAGATTGAACCTAGCATCGTCCACTCCGTCGCCAAGACTTGTAAGCTCTGATGTCACTTTTTTTTTTTCAAACATTTCTTGTTCATCGAACACATTTTTTTAGATTTCAAGCACTAGACTAAAAGTACCTCATGATAAATGGTTAGTAGTATCTCTTCTAACTCCTATTTGGATTCTTCTCCCAAACCTACGAATCGAACTAGCTCTCAGAAAATCTTTCTCGGTTAACCTTCTTATCGGGTGGACCTCGCCTGAAAATCTTTCGCCGCTGTTCTTCCATGCCTGAAAATCTCGGTGGACCTTGTAGTCGCAAATGAAAGAAGGTTTTGACGGAATTTTGGAAAGAGGAGATCGGATCCCGTCGTCGACGGCTGCTTTGGGTTGATTAGGGTTCGGTCTTGATGGTAATTAGTAAAGAGGGGCAAATGAATTTGGCCAACTGGGGAGTGAAGACAAGTTTTATGAAATAGAGGGTAAATTGGGGATTTAACTTTTTTTCTATAAATTTGCATGATAGTAAACATAAGACAAATTTCAGACTTTTTAATCCCTTAATGTAAACAGTAGACTAAAGGCTGACGTGTAAAGTTATCTTGATTATTTTGTCTTATCTCACCACACAAAGTAAATGAGGTCGAAATATAAATCTATTTCTCTTCTCTTATATATATAAAAAGGAAGTGTTGCCCTTCCCTGTGTGACACGTACCTCACATACTTGAAAACGCTGGATTTATGGGTCCAAAACGGCATAGTATAATTTAGACAGAAACGACGTCGTTTTGACATTAGCACGACGTCGTCTATCATTTTCCTTCCCAATTCAGTCAGATATTCACGCAAGATGCAATATAGCTAGTTTGGTCTATCAATCGCAGGCGTGCGATTTCCATGAGAATCGATTGATTTTCTTGTTTATTTTCGTCCTTCCTATAATTCAACCCTATCATTTATTTTGGCTAATTTCATCTTCCCCGACTTTTCTGCTGATTTCAATGGCGTCTTTTGGGGACGTTGAAATGTCAATCTGGGGGCCTCATTTTTGCAATCCCGACAGTAAGATTCAACTGCAAAGCGTCGATTGGGGGATTTCTCGAAATTTAACCTCTGGCGCTGAGATCAGGGAGGACGAGGGCGCGGCCTTTTTCTACAGCAGGCGAAGGAATTTCTCACAATTTAACCTCCAGCGTTGAGATCAGTGAGGGAGGACGAGGGAGCGACATCTTTCGGCGGAAGGCAAAGATAGCTCTACATGTGAATTCGATGGACAACAACAATTCACCACATTCAATCATCAAGGTACGAACCTCATCTTTCCTTCGCAACCCCAATTATTCCTTTTCTCCAATCTTAGCCCTAGATTTTGAAGGTTTTTTTTTTCTTTTGGTAGTTACTTCAATGTCATTGTATTGATTGGCCGACTATTTTTTCTTTTTATTATTCTATGTCATTGGAACCAGCTGCTAAACGGAGTTCATCTCTTTCTGCACATCCACTGAATATTCTCCATAGTGCCGGTCGTTGCGAACATAGTCATCATGGTGGACTCCTAACAGTCTTCACGGGCAATCCAAATTCCACCCTCCTGTCGTTTCCCTCTGAGTCGATTGCTGTCATCCTCGAAGCCCGCTCCAAGGTCATGTGCAGTTTCGCCTCTAGGGATGGTCAGTTGATTACGAATGAACATTTCGGAAACGATGCTTGACACCCTGCGTCCATGTGATGATAATCATGCATGTTCCAACAATTTGCATTGCCCAGTTCATGCCTCAGCTCGAACGTCTTATATTGGCTGCTTATTTTACATAATATTATAAATTTGTTGTAATTTGTACTTACAAATTACAATACGTGCATTTGCTAATTCCATAGATGCAGACACTATCTGATATGGAATAACGGTAACTGGTCGACTAGACTGGGGAAGCGATTGGACCGAACTAGATTATCCATCAGGTCGAACGGATATGAAGAGCATACATGTCGAAGGGGGAGAAGGCCGAAGAGAGAGCACTACGATCATGGAGGGTACGGTCAGGTCGAACTAAGGCACTTGGAGGGTCTGAAAAAAGTTCGAGTTGAGGGAACATCTGGTTGAGGAATCGAACAAGCGAGCGTAGTACTGGAGCTCAATACCGATGACACTATACCTTGAGGAAATCTGAGTTAGCCGTATGGTAAGACCTTGTAATATGGAGAACTAAGGGATAAGAAGGAATCTTAGGAGAATTAAACCCCCACATGTGGTAAAACCTCGTAGCACCACTTGATTGGTCCACATCTCATAACCGTCTCTGACAGTCCAGATAGCTCTAATAGTCGGGGCAGCTTATGCGCTTGTTGTTGGGGTAGCTTGTAAGCATCAGGGGTGACGGGTGCAGTCCCACGCACGTGTGAAGCGCATCATACGAGGGTGAGCCTTAGTGGCCCTTATTTGGGTTCCATCGTAAAATCAATTGGTAGTAGGAGGAATATCCTACTGGGCTTCTAAGTTAGTCTTATTTTCCCTGTATAAAATACGTGAGACAACTTACAAGTGATATTCTAACACGTCCCTTCACTTGTGAGTCCTTCATACGAGGCTCAAGCCTAACCGAGTTGGGTGATGAGTACGTCATCGCACGGTCCCATATAGAACCGGCTCTGATACCATGTAAGTATCGGGGGTGACGGGTGCAGTCCCACGCACGTGTGAAGCGCATCATACGAGGTGAGCCTTGATAGGCCTTGGTGGGGTTCCATCCTAAAACTAATTGTAGTAGGAGGAGTAGTCCTCTGGGCTATAAGTTAGACCTATTTTCCTTGTATAAATTAGGTGGGACAACTCACAAGTGATATTCTAACACAGCTCACACGTCCAACTTGGGTCATAAGGTATCATCTCCCTATATAAGGGAATGATGTATGCCTTGAATTAAATTACATTCTCTACTATACATTTTCATACAACACTTCATCTTTTTTAAATGTTAACTTAAGTATCAGAGGCTCTTCACCGGAAATCCCTCCAGTGTGAGAGATCTGTAGGTTTGAAGATGTTCAACTGACAGTTAGCTCGAGATCCAAACGTTTCTAGCTTTTACCAGCCGGTCAGAGGCCATTTGATACTAGTGTCCATACCAGAATTCGAGCAGTTGGATACGTTTCTAACCTTTACCAGTCGGTCGGAAGTCATTTGATACCAGTGTTCATACCAAAATTTGAGCAGTCAGATCACACATACGTTCACACACTCTTATAAACATATGTGCAGGTCAGACAAACACAATTCACAGCTGGAAAGTGAAATTCACCCCAACCAAAGCAATTTACATTATCCACTTTACCATTACTTTGTCATTTTCCTCTTAGAGTACAGGAAAATGGAATTAACGCGTCGACTTTTGGTTTTTGGTTTTGTCACCGGGCATCATGGTACGAACATGCATACGGCCGGACCCAAAGTACAATTAATCCCACCAAAAAAACAAAGAAAGTTGATATTGTGAAGGATACGTAGCGTAGCATTGTTTTGCTTGCCAAAAACGTATATGGCCCAGCCTTTGGTCCCCCCAAAAATGTTATTTTATTGGCTGTATTTGTGGTCAGTAAAAATATATTCAAACGATAAAAATATGTCTGGTGAATACACAGTATTATATGTCATATGTTTTGTGCTTGGCTTGATCATTATCGGGAGAGGTAAAAGAAAAACGAATCCATATGGCACTGTAGGCGTGCGCACCGTAGAAGATGGGACAAAGGTTGTGCAGTTTCAGAAGATAGGCTGAGCACTGGAGATTTGTCCCAAAACATGAGGAACATCCAAAACATAGCCCATAGCCTTCGTACCAAAAATGGGCCCCGCAAAGCTGTTTTTACCTATTTCGTACTGTGATAATGTGTTAATTATTAACATCTCACAAAGTCATGCCCAAATGGGTGCTACAGGCTTATCCACGAGGCAGAAGCCAATAATTGGTGGATTAATATTAATTCAGCTTTTAGTTAATTTAGCTTAATCATACATTCGTTTTGGATTTGGTAATTAAACAATTATACAAATTTGGAGCGATCCAAATTTGCTGATATTTTAATAAAATTGCTATTTAAAAAAAAAATAAAAAAATAAAAAGACCTATCAAATCAGTAAGTTCTAGCCAGTCACCAATCCCTTCTTGATCAATTTGCTGACAATAACTTGTTTGTTTCAGCGAATACCAATCAATTGACCAATTCTACTGTTCAGTTTGGTTTTGTTTTTAAAACCATGCTTAGCAATTGATATGTTGGTTGGTTTGTATTTCTTGATTGATTCGTGACTTGTTAGAAGATAAGGTGTAACGGTTCCATTGATCTAAAATGCTCTAATTATCTCATTTGCTCGTGAGGGGACATCATTTGTCCTTCAAATATTAATTATCAACCACCATAAGAAACAAAAACTTAAAGAGAAAAAAAATAAAATAAAAAAAAAGCAAAGAAACAAACATGATTAATCATAATATTTAAAACGAGTGGCATGTATAGTACATTAGTACTCAAACCCGTGTAAAACTAAAATCCGCAGCTAAGTCAAGTGGCAACATAATGAAATTAAACGTTATCCATTTCAAATAGCATGTGAACTCAAAACAACATAAATCTATATATTCCGATCGAATTTGCTATGGAACCATCGTATGTCTCGGTTCATGGAGCTATCCATAATTATCCACAAATAGTATATTGACACGTGTCCTGCAATAAATACACATTAGACACATGTTAATACATAAAGTTATAAATGACTCCATAAAGTTTCTGATATTCTGATTTAGTTAAACTGTTTTATAAAGAAATTCCATTGTAGTCAATGTAAACAACATAAATCTATATATTTTAATTACCTAACCAAAATTATGGCATTTACCCTTGCTCCTATAGTCAGTGTAACAAAGAATCCCATGATTAAATCAACAATCCCCCGGTTCGGTAAATTGAATATATGGTGGTTCCATATTTTTTTTTCTTTTTTATTTTTTTATTTTTAAAAAAAGGAAGACTTGAAACAATAAATTAAGTATGGAAATTGCGTTAGCTAGCTACCAAGTATGTTCATATAAAAAATCAAATATGGAGGTTTCAATAATTCGAAAATGTCAACATCTATTATTTTATAATACTTTAAATATTTACGTATAGGTGCTTGAAATATTGAATATTTACTCATATATATGGTTTGACGATTAATGCATCATAAATACAATTAGCAACCCCACAAAAATGATTGCTATAGTTGAATGGCACGAATACATCCATGCATGCACCTGTCTCTATCTGCCCGTGAAGAGTTTTGAGACGTGTGTTAGGTAATACTTGAATATATATATATATATATATAATTACTAGCTAATAGAATTTAATAAAATCTATTATAATTTTACCTATGTGTCAATTTAACAATTTTCTCTCAAAAAACCGTTACATTTTGATGTATTTAATCTTTCATTTAATCATTAAATAATTAATACTCATCACTTCAAAATTACAAAAATCACTTTAAACTTTTGATTAATGACAGTTGACCATATAATGTGTTGACCGTATAATGTGATTAGATGTTATTATTGTTGTTACATTTTTTTTTTTTGAAAATAAAAAATATATTTGAAATTCTTAAATAAATAATAAATAATTCACAAATAAAAAACGTACAAAAATATACATTACATCCAATCAGATAAACGCAATTTAAAAAAAAAAATATTCCAACTCTTTTAAATGTAATTTGGTCTGCAAAAAAGTGAAAGAAAAATAATTAATCATTATATGTACAGATTCACAATAATTTATTTATATCTGTGCAAATGCACAGGTCGAATACTAGTTTGAATAAAATACTCCCAAGAGGCCAAGATCAAGCTTAAACATGCATGGGAACAGTCGTGTAAAAAGGAGGAAATTTATTAATTATGCTATAATAACCATAGTCCATTTAATAATATTGTAACATCAGTTCTCGTAAGTTTAGTATTAAACGTCGTTTTAGAGTGAAAATGTCAAGTGTCAAAAGTGATTCTTTTATTTCTTTTTCCTCAAAGTGGACCAACTCAATATCCCACGTGTTGTAAACTAACAAATAGTACTATTTAATTGTGGATATGAATAATGGAGCTTGGACTTAATTATAGTAAGCGTTAGATAAAATTTATCTTAATAATTATTCACAGATACTTTCGTTTTTATGATTGGTTATCTTTCACACTTCAGCGTAAAACTGGTTATGGAAAAAAACTTTCACTAATCACTATGTCACATATTAAACTAATATATTATAGTAATGCACAATTTACAAAATATGAATCATAACAAAAATACAAAATTGTAAAGTCATATTTATCTAAAATTAGTTTCATACATTTCACTGCCTACAATCACATGTAACATTTTTAGCCACAATTACTTTTGCTATTTCAAACATTACATATTAGAATTTTTTTAGAAAATAATTTTTAAACACAAAATTGTTAACATAACCCACACTTACTACCACTAGTATTGTTAACATAACCCACAATTACTTTTGCTATTTCAAACACATATTAGAATTTTTTTAGAAAATAATTTATCGTTCAAACTCACATATAAATCCAAATTTTAAGACAGCACTTTCAAAGGTAATCTCTATGATAGATTTTTGAAAAAAATAAATTAAAATTTTCTACAATATAACAATAAATTAATGTGCAGAAGTTATGCATCGGTATACTGTGTGAAAACATGTCGTGGCCAAATAAATTCTAACTTACTTTGAAGTGATTAGAGCATCCACAATGCTTTGAGTTCAATCCCAAAAAATTACATGTTACATAAGAAATAGACTCAGTCTAAAAAAATATATTCTCCAATGCAAATAAAAGTAGACTGATCCTGCTGATGTGGCAGCCAGAAAAAGAGACCAAATCTCCCCTTAAGTCTATTTTAGACCCAGAGACCTAATCTCTTTGCATTGAAGTGGATTTTATTAATTTTAAATAGTTTTATCCATGTCATCTAAGATTTGAGTTTATTTACTTGCCACATGGGCAAGACTAGACCCAATGCATTGAAGATGCTCTTAGAGCATCCACAATGTTTTGGGTCTCTTGCCAAAAAATCACATGCCATGTAAGAAATAGACTTAGTCTATAAAAAAATGCTTCCCAATGCAATTAAAAGTGGACATGGTCTAACTTATGTGGCAATAAAAAAAAAAGACTAAGTCCACACTTGGGTCTATTTTGGACCCAAGTAAAAACCCAAACATTAATCATTTATTCCTACTTTAATTTTTCTTTTAATAAAAAAAGCATATTAGATCATTTTTATTGGTTGACATATATGCTAGACCTAGTATTTTTATTTTTGCATTGCAAAGTTATTGAAATTTTTTACTTCATTTAAGACTCAAGTCCAATTATATGCCACATATATAAAACATATACAAACAGAGACCCAAAACATTGTGGGTGCTCTTAGGACAAACGATAATGACGTATATCTCCACGCTTTTGTCAAATTCCGGCCAACATACTTCAATTGCCAACCACATAAGAGTAAATTCGTTTTTTCCTCGTAATGAGATAATTATATATCACATAAGAGTAAATTCATTTTTCCTCGTAATGAGATAATTATATATATATATATACTGAATTTTAAATAAATTTATTATTGAATTTTCAATTAAATATATTAATTATTATATATTTTATAATTATTTAATTTATTATCGATTTGTGGTAATTTTGAATTAATTATACGTAAATTTTAATTTATTTATGTTAGGAATTAAAAAGGTTAGACTTTTTTCAAAAAATTAGTTCGTGACCCGTGCGATGCACGGAAAAATAATATTAAGATTGTAATAAATTAAATATAAAATAACATTAATCATGATTTATCCATTGTTTTTAAATTAAACCGTGTTGAACACAGTCCGACCGAATGGACTGAGAACCGGTTTATAACCAGTTTAGTTTGCTTGAATAAAATATTTGCTCTCAAATCCGTCAACACCAGTCGGTTGGACTGGTAGGATCGATACGATTTTCTAAATAAATTTTGTTATATTTAAAATTATTTTAAATAAAACTACATATTTAAATAAAATAGAGATTTATAAATTATTTATCAATTTGTTTAAACACTTGAATTTATAAATTGTTTAGATATCTAAGTAACACATTTTATTTAAATTTATTACAAAAGATACTATATATAGCTTGATTGTTTGAAAACCTTATATTTACTATACATTAATAAATATTATAATAAAATATTATTTAATTCACATAAATATTAATAAAATGATATACAAATATTCATAAATCATTAAACATGTTGTCATAAAAGTATTGTTAGTACAATTATTTGAAGTTTTGACTACATCACATTCACGTAATAAAATATTTTCAATATAAAATTTATATTTAGGTTCAATAATCGATTTGGTGTGGTCGACCTGATACATAACTTAATCACTTGGGACCAACCAAGTTGTGTCAAGTTTTTTGACTATTTTAAATATCACATAAAAGTAATTCAATCAACCTGGACAGTACCCTAATTCAATCACCCGATTGATCCGAAGAAATTTTCTTATTTTCTTTAAATATATTTGTTGACGGGCGTTTCCGGTCAACGGTTAAAATGATAAATAATGGAAAAGAAATGATGTAAAGGCAAGGAAATACGGTTTAATTGCGGTTTTATTGACAGATCGCTAGGTCGGCCTCTCGTACGAGGTCGGCACTTGCAATATCCTTACAAATTGTTACAGATTAATCACACGATTTTTAGAGAGAGAAAGTGAAGAGAGATAGCTATTACAGTTGAGGTTCAACAACCCAAAATAAATGAGAAGGGTTGCTATTTATAGTAGCCTTTAATGTGGCACTGTTCGGGTACTGTTCATCAATCTTGTCGTACAGTGTTCCTGCGGGACAGTCCAGCACTTCCCTGACAGCATTAAATGCGATTTGAGGTTTTCCTCATCATTAGGTGACAGACATTTAATGCTGACAGGCTTTATGTCTTAGCTAAGAGGAGTAGGTCTGCAGGCTATGATGTCCCATCCATTTAGCCAATGATTGCCCTCCAAGTGGCATTATTATATCATTATAGAGATCGGCATTCTCCGTTGTAGAGACCCGCTCTGGGACCTCAAGTCGGCACCTCGGCATCTTACTTTCATCCGTTCCCCTGGTCCTGGGGAATCTTTCTTTCAGTCCGTCATTTTTCAGCCCGGCACCCGTGGTGTCGTAATTGAAGATACCGAACTGACGGATGGTCTCACGGCGATGCCAGGGTCAAAAGGTTTTCAGGTCCAGCTCGGCACTTTATGGACGGACCGAGTCTCCGGTTCGGCTCTCGGAATTGTGTGGTCCGGTTCAGTCTCATGGGCGAACTCGGATGTCAACATACAGGCCCCCGGGCTCGGAGAGGGTGCGCTTCGGCATCCTCTGTGAGGCCGTCATCCTCAGAATACATTTGGGGTCGGCACATGACCTGGACGAGCAAATCACAACCACAATTTGCCCGTTATCTTCTGATCTGAATCGACGTCCCATTTAATGCGTTGTGACCGTTGTGCTTCCTGTCGGTTACGAAAAGGCGTGCCGGTTCAGAGCCTTTACACGTGTCGCCCATTTATTGGCGGTCTCCGAACGTCGTGTCGCTTCGTCGAAGCGGTGACTTTTGGGGCGCGTGGTCCTCACGCGACCGTTCATAAACCGTCGGATCGTTTCGTTCCCAACCGTTAGATCATGTCATTGATTTCGAGTTTTGAATGTTACACCACGTGTCGCACCGTGATTGGCTCTCGATTCGTATATATATTTCCGTCGTCTTCCTTGAGAAGCTTTTACGAGCTTCCAGAATTTTCGAGCAATCAAATCTTTTGAGCAGTCATATTTCCGAGCAAGATTTCAGAGCGACTTTCGAGGATTTCGCGAGCTTCTTGGAGATCTCTATATCGGTAATTCTATTTTTCTCGAAACCCTCTTGTTTAATTTCGATTATGTCGAATACTTCCGGACCTGCTACGAACCTTCCCGCCGGAGATGGCGGGTTTACGGCGGAGGAGACCGGAGAGCTAGTCGTGTACTCTCCTCCGGCGACCGGCGCACTGCAACCCCTTCGAGTGACTCCGATCTCCGCTGTCCGTGTGACGTCGGCGACAGCGGCGGCGGACCCGCGTGGTCGGGGACATTCGGACTTCCCCACCATCGAGATCATCGACCTCGGCTCCGGCCCATCCGACGCTGAGGAGGTCGAGAAGGAGACCGGCACCATCTCTCCCGGCGAGTCTGACGTTGACGCCGAGCTGGTGGAAGAGACTCTCCGAGGCAACACCTACGGACGAGAACGTGTTCCTATGGCGCGCGAGGATGCCGAAACTGACGCCGCAGTCGAAGCCGCCACCTCGGCTCCACTGGGATGTTGGTGCCGCCCTCCGCGGGTGTGGCCTTCTACCGCTACGGCTACTGCGTGGACGACCCCTTCGGTGCTGACGGATCTCGACCTGGCCAAGCTGAGGGGCAAGGCCAGCTTTGGCGCCGGGGTGAGAATTTTCGCCCCTTATGCTGGCGAGCGCATACACTGCCCGCCGCCGGGATGCATCGGCGTTTATCGGTCGAGCATCTTGCTCGGCCTCCGATTTCCGCTACCTGGGGCTCTGAACGACATCCTTAGTCACCTCGGCATCGGCATTAGCCAGCTCGTTCCGACGGTCTTTGCTCGACTCGTCGGCCTTATCGTCCTGTTCCGCCAGCAAGGGTGGCCGGATCCAACAAGTGCCGACGTGGGATCTCTGTTCGTCTTCAAGAGGTCCGGGGAGACCGGCAATTACTACAACTCTGTCTCCCCGGGTGTGAACAAATCGCTAATCCATAAGGTCCCGGAATCGCTGCACGGCTACATGCCGGAGTGGTTCTGGGTCGGTGGTGAATGGAAGACGCCCAACGCAACTCGGCACCCTTCCACCGAATTTATTTCCGGCCCTTGTAAGTATTTTATTTATCTTGTTTTTACCCTTCTGATTTACGGTTTTTCTATGCTAACAGGTCGGTGTTTGCCTTTCAGTCCACAACCCCCACATTGAGCCGAGTGACGAGCTAGTTGCGAAAGTTGAAACTCTGCTCGGGCTTGCCGCGGAGAAGCGCAACTACCGAGATCTTGTCGCGGAGGAGAGCTTGATCCAGCACGACTTGTGCCCCGAATACAACAGCAAGCACTTCGAACCCGGTACTTCTCCTTCACTTCTTATTACTACGCATGAGTACCTTTTCATTTATTCTCACTCTCGCATTTTGTCCTCGTTCGACAGTGTACTATCCCCTCCACCGTGAGTGTGGATTTGGTTCAGTGAAAGAGGCGAACAAGTACGCGCGCGCACACCCGAGCTCCCTAAAAGATCGGAAGATGGCTAGCCGCATGGACTTCCTGACAAGGCAGTCGAAGAAGAAGACCTCGGCATCGAGTTCGGCGGGGACCTCGGACCCTGCCCCGCCGAAACCGACCCCCAAAACCGCGACCCCCCGGGAGACCGCTGTGGCTGCCGGTTCGGCCCCGACTGTTCCCGCACCCGTTCCCGCAGGCGGGAGAAGGGGCCGGTCCAGTGCCTCTGAGACCGGCGCCGGTCATGGCCGAGGTGCGGCCAATCAGGGCGGGCCCGCTCGTCAGAGGAAGCGCCGGATCCTTGCAGAGGAGCCGGAGGAGCCCGCGGAGGGTGATGCCGGGGTGGCGGGCAGCTTCCCGCCGTCTCCGAAGAAGAAGAAAGTCTCAGAGGTCCCGGGAGCCGCCACCGCGGATGAGAGGTCGGCCTTTGTCCACCAGGACGGCTCCTCGTCTTATATACCGGTGGATCCGAGCCTCAAGGCCAGTCTCTCCAAAAGCCTTGAGCGGTTCCCGGACCAGTGGTTCATTGACTCCACGGCGGCAGTCCCGCTCGACTTGCCTAACCCTTACCATCTGCCAGGGGAGGTGATGTCCGCGGCGCAGGCCGTGATGGCTTCCTGGACGCCAACTGCCGAGACGGCCGTGACCATGCTTTCGCCGACGCAACTTATCCATCATTCGGTGGCGTCCATGGGTCGGACCATGGTCGAGCTGGTCCACGCCGCCGTGGCCATGCAGAAGGAAGTCGTCGCCCGAGATAAGGCCGAGGAGGACCTGGCCACCGCCAAGGGTCGGATCAGCGAGCTGAAGGATGAGGTCAAGAAGGTCTCGTCTCTGGAGAACGAGCTGGTCCTCCAGCGCGGCGCCGTCTCCGTGGCGGAAAGGGCGGCTTCCAAGGCCGCCGAGGATCTGGCTCGAGAGAGGGCAGCGTGGGCCCTGCAGAAGGAGGAGATGGAGATGAGAATGGCCACCGAGCTGTCCGAGAGCGAGAAGCGCCGTGCCGACGAAGTTCACGGGCTGGAGGAGAGGCACAAAGCCGACCTCGTCCGTCTCGCCGAACTGCACGCGGCCGAGATCACCGAGCTAAAGAGGAAACATGAGGAGGAGGCTACCGAGCTGGCGAACTATGGGAAGAGGTTGACCTCCCAGCTCACCCTCTTGAAGGAGACCGCCAAGCAGATTGACGGTGAACCCATTGCTCTCCCCCCGCCGGCAACCTTTGCCGAGGTCCAAGCTCAGTACTTTGAAGAGATAAGGGAGAGCATGGACATGGCGGCGGCCTTCAACCTCTACTGGCTGTTTCAGAGGCTGGACGCCGGTGTGCTCTCGCTCGAAGACTTCCGGGCCATTCTCTCCGAGAAGGCGGGTAGGCACGACCTGGACTTTGAAGGCCAGGTTTGCGAGGTCGACCCCGACGAGGCCACGGTGGTCCGGAGGCTCCGGGGCTGGGAAGACGACATCATCGTCGGCTTCGAGAAGTTCGGCGCCGTCCCGACCCTAGAGACATGGAAACTGGCCGCCGGGGAGCTTCTGCCGGCGTATAAGCCATTTGCCCCCGAGCCGGAGCCCGAGTCCCGGCCGAGACGCGGGGTCGTTCTTTCGGTGATTGCCGAGATGGAGGAGGCGGAGAAGGTAGCTGCGGCGGCGAAGGCGGCTGCAGACGCCGAGGCTGGGGTCGGCACCTCTGGGACGAAGGAGGCGGAGGTCGAGGAAACGGCCGCGGCCGAAGCTGAGGTTGAGGCCGTGGGGGTGGACGCCGAGGCCGCTCCTTGAGGATTTCCCGGCCTGCGTGCCGCGGTATTTCGGCCGCCTGTGGCCCGTTCTTTTGAGAATATGTATTGAATATTTATACTTCCTTTGAAAGCTTTGTTTTGGAAGACTTTTATGTTTGATTAGATATTGTTATTCTGAATGTGTTTACTTACGGATGAATGTGTTTACGTGTTTTTCTGCAAGTATGGGCTTAGCGCCGTTTTGCATTTTTACTTATTTTTACGGGACCGAATCGGATGTCGAGATCGGCACTTTTCCTCTTTCTTACACGGCCGAGTCCGGGGTTGGACTTGGCTCCTTATATTTGTTTTGTATACTTTGTTCCTTACGTTGGCGCAGTGGCCTCACCGGGCTACTTTGCCGAGCCCGGCTCGTGAAGGCCGGGCCATCGTACTGACCCGACCTGCACGTAATTATATGGCAGCTTACCGGACCGGTCTCGCGTTTGGACTCGGTAGTATTATTGGCCTGACTGGACTTCCTAGTTGAGTCCAGCTAGTGTCGGCCCGGTCATCGTACTGATCCGGGCCGGCACTTCGTTCCTTACATTAATTACGCCGCTTCGACTCGATCTGTACTTAAGGTGGGAGCAAAATTACAAGGTAAGGAACAGAAAACATAAATTTTTACAAGCTTCATCAATTTTTTACAAGAGTAATGTTACAAAAGAGAAAATACAACGTTGTCCTAGACCTATTGGTAAAATTTTTTCAAAAAGGCCGCATTCCACGGGTATTGGTAGGGGGTGCCGTCCAGGTGCTCGAGACGGTAGGCCCCATGTGGGAGGACTTCGCTGATTTTGTAGGGCCCCTCCCATTTCGGTTTTAGCGGCCCGGGGTCAGGCCCCGTTACCCTCTTCAGTACTAAGTCGCCGACCTGGTAGGAGCGGGACTTAACTTGGGAATTAATGTACCTCTCACTTCGTCTCTTGTACGCCGCGTTTCTGAGCTCGGCTTGTGACCGATGCTCATCTATCAGGTCGAGACTTGCTCTCAACAGCTCGGAATTAGACTCCTCTTCGAAGTTGGTTACTCGAAAGGTTGGGGCGCCGAGCTCGACAGGTACCATTGCTTCTGTCCCGTATGCTAGGGAGAACGGCGTCTCTCCCGTAGATGATCTTGCTGTCGTGCGGTACGACCAGAGTACGTTTGGGAGCTCTTCCGGCCAGGTTCCTTTTGCGGCTTCAAGTCGGACCTTGAGTCCTTGTTTGATAATTTTGTTGACGGCTTCGACTTGGCCATTGGACTGAGGATGGTAGGGGGTCGAGAAGAAATGTTTGATGTTATGTTCTTCGCAAAATGCCTCTAGCTTCTTCCCTCGAACTGTCTCCCGTTGTCGGTGATTATGGAGTTCGGCACCCCGAAACGGCATATGATTGATTTCCATAGGAAGTCGATCATTTTCTGTTCGGTGATAGTGGCGAGTGGCTCGGCTTCTGCCCACTTCGTGAAATAGTCCACGGCGACGACCGCGTATTTCACTCCGCCTCTTCCGGTGGGTAGGGGGCCAATCAGATCGACACCCCACTTGGCGAACGGCCACGGACTAAATATTGACTTTAATGGCTGCGAGGGTTGGATGATGTTCGGCGCGAACGTTTGACATTTTGCGCATCTCCGAGCCATGTCCAGGGCGTCTTTCTTCAGGCTGGGCCAATAATATCCTTGCCTGAGAACTTTGTGGGCGAGAGCGTAACCGCCTGAGTGGTTTCCGCATACGCCTTCGTGAATCTCCTTCAGAACGTACTCGGCGCTCTTCTCGTCCACGCACTTGAGCAAGGGTGCCGAGTATCCTCTCTTGAACAGTTCGCCGGCCACGATCGTAAATCGAGCTGCCCGGGTACGGAGCTGTCTGGCCTCTTTTGGGTCAGACGGCAACGCACCGGTCTCAAGATACGACCGGATCGGGATCATCCAGTTCGGTTCTTCGTCTGCAACGGTCTGGTCGGCGCTCATTATGGAGGTGCCGAGTACGGAAGGTTGTTCCTTGTGGGCGACCTGTACATAGTCGACGCTCTCCACCCCGGCACTTGAGGCGAGACGGGCCAAGGCGTCAGCTTGTACGTTCTCCGTTCGCGGGATATGCTCTATTCGGGTCTGGAGTTTGGCTAGCTTCTTCTTCACTAGCCCAGATAGGGAACCAGCCTTGGCTCTTTGACCTCGAACTCCCCGGAAATTTGTTTGACCATTAACATGGAGTCGGAGTATATGACGAGGTCGGTCAGGCTCATGGCTTCAGCTAGGTCGAGCCCGGATAGCAATGACTCGTATTCGGCTTCGTTGTTGGTCGCCGGGAAGAGGTATTGAATCGAGTGACAGAATAGCCTTTTTTGAGGATCTACGAGGACGACTCCTCCACCTGCTCGTCCGGCAGTGGAGGACCCATCCACGTACATCACCCAGGGTTCTTCGCCCTTCGCTTCCTCGACTCCCGGCGTGAACTCGGCTATGAAGTCCGATAGTACCTGCCCCTTCATTGCTGTTCGGGGTCGGTACTGGATGTCGTATTGTCCCAGCTCTACTGCCCATTTGACCATTCGACCCGAAGTGTCGGGTCGGTGTAGGATTTGTCTTAGCGGGTAGGCTGTGAGGACCGTGATTGAGTATTCCAGGAAATACGGCCTGAGTTTTCGAGCTGCGGTCACCAAAGCGAAGGCAAGCTTCTCCATAGGCGGGTACCTCAGCTCGGCGTCGTGAAGAGCCTTGCTCACGTAGTAGATCGGGAATTGGCCTGAATCATCCTCCCGAATCAGGGCGGCACTTACGCCCACCTCGGAAATTCCCAGGTACAGATATAGCATTTCACCTGGACGGGGCTTTTGCATTGTCGGAGCCTGGCTGAGAGTTTCCTTGATTGCCTCCAACGCCTTTTGGCAGGCCGACGTCCACTCGAACTTGTGATTTTTCTTGATGGCGTCGAAAAAAGGTTTGCAGCGATCGGTGGACTTCGAGATAAACCTGCTCAAGGCGGCGAGTTTGCCAGTCAGGCTCTGGACTCCTTTGATTGACGTCGGGGGTCGAAGGTCTTGCACTGCTCTGATTTTCTCGGGGTTCGCGTTGATGCCGCGCTGGCTGACTATGTACCCTAAGAATTTTCCTGACCCAACACCGAAAGTACACTTTTTGGGATTTAACTTCATGGAATAATCACGCAAAATGGAAAACATTTTATTAAGATCGTTTACATGATTGGACGCGTACACAGACTTAACTAACATATCATCTACATACACTTCCATACATTCACCTATCAAGCTAGCGAACATCTTATTAACTAGGCGTTGATAGGTGGCCCCGGCATTCTTCAACCCGAACGGCATCATGGTGTAGCAATAAAGTCCACGTGCCGAGTAGAAGGAGGTATGCTCCTCGTCGTCCGGATGCATGGGAATTTGATTGTAGCCGGAGTACGCGTCCATGAAGCTCATCAGCTCGTGACCTGACGTGGCGTCGACCATGTAGTCGATGTGAGGGAGGGGATAGCTGTCTTTGGGGCATGCCTTGTTCAGGTCGGAGAAATCAATGCACAACCGCCATGTCCCGCTGCTTTTTTTCACGAGTACCGGGTTGGCCACCCAGGTCGGGTACCGGACTTCGCGTATGTACTCGTTGTCCTTGAGCTTGGTCACCTCCTCTTCCAGGGCTTGCTGTCGGTCGGGGCCGAGCTTCCTCCGCTTTTGCACGACCGGTTTGACTGTGGGGTCGACCTGCAATCGATGGCAGGCGACCTGCGGGTCGATGCCGACCATGTCCTCGTGGGTCCATGCAAAGACGTCTGCGTTTTTCCGGAGGAACTCGGTCAGTTCGGCCTTCATTGGCCCCGGCAGCTTGCTCCCGATCCGGAGTTGTTTCTGACAGGTCTCTTCGTCGACGAAGATGACCTCGACTTCATCCATTGGCTCGGCTCTCTTCGTCCCCCGTTTTTCTTCGTATTGTGTCCGAGGGTCGAGCTCGTCTTCCTCCGTGATCGGCCTTTTGCCGGCCCTTCTCCCCCTGTCCCTGTCGAGGTCGTTTTCGACTCCGCCCTCGACGAGATCAGTCACCTCGGCACTCGGGGCCGAGTTGTCCGCTCCAACGTTTGGCTCCGCGGCTGTCTGGTCGGCACCCGTCGAGGTCAGGGGATGCGAACCTGTCTGGTTTCCCAGCATGCGGTTGCCCCCATCACCGTCGTGTGCCAACTCGGTATCCGCCACCCCGGCGTCTTCCTGTAAGTCCGCCATGTTTATCTCGGTGCGCGGGATGGTCAGGATGCATTCCCGCGCTTCCCTTTGGTCTCCTCGGTGCGTCCCTTCCCCATCGGGGGTTGGGAATTTGAGCGAGTAGTGGAAGATGGAGACGGCGGCCTTCAGCTTGTAAAGTGCCGTCCTTCCCAGGATGGCATTGTACTCGCTCGGGCAGTCCACGATCTTGAAAGTCTCTAAGATTGTCTTCGTGGGCTGTCCTCCTTCTCCGAAGCGGATCGGCAGTGTGACCTGCCCGACTGGGGCGATGGTCTGGCCGTTGAAGCCTTGGATTCGCTCCCGGCAGGGCTGCACCTCCTTCCTGTCGATCCCCATCTTCTTGAAGGTTTCGTAATAAAGGATGCTGGCATAGGCCCCGGTGTCGACCATGATGCGATGGATCTTAATCGCCATGATCGGCGCCGTGATCACCAGGGCGTCGGAGTGGGGATGGTCGAACAGGAAGGCATCTTCATCGTTGAAGGTGATGGTGTTTGGGGTCGGCTCCGGCGCCGGCCTGCTGTGGGCGTGCATCACCCTTTGCCCGGCATGGTAAGCCTGTCGGGCGTAGGCTTTGGTCTGTCTCCTGGAGAGGAGGGATTCGCCCCGGCTGGTGTTGACGCGCCGGGAAGGGTAGTTGGCTGGGTCGGCCCCGGTGCGAGGGGACTGGTCTCTTTTTCTGCCCCTGGAGGTGCCGGCCTCGTCTTGGTGGGTGGGGCAGAAGGTCATGATTTCATGGGGACCGCCCTGTTGCGGTTTCTTTCTCCGAGGATTTACATCGGCGTCCTCGTCACTATCGGGATTTTCCTCAAAGCGACCCCCTTTTTTCCTCTTGTCTCCGGAGTGGGTGAACTTCCGAAGTTGGGGGTCGTCGATCAGCTTCAGGAGTGCCGAGATCAGATTTCGGCACTGATCGGTATTATGCCCGTGCGCCTTGTGGTAGGTGCAGTAGCGGGTCTTGTCGACTTTGTCCTTATCGGTGAACATCGGCTTGGGGTCCGGCAACAACCCTTTGACCTTAATCTCCTCGTAAACAGCCGCGGCACCTACAGAGAAGACGCCCTGGTAGCTCTCCCTCAGCTCCTCGGCCCTTTGCCTCCGCTGAGCCCGAATCTCGGCGAAGGACTTGCTCGGTTTCCCTGATTTCTCTTCCTTTGCCTTTACCTTCGCTGGCGCGGGTGCCGGTGTGGCTTCGAAGGTCGGGATGGACGAAGATTCCTCCGCCATGATATATTCCTGAGCGCGGGTGAGGAACTCTTGGTAGGTGGTCGGCTTGTTTTGGCACAGAGACCACCTAAACAGCGTCTTCGGTCTGAGGCCGCCCTGGGCCGTGATGAGCAGGGCGTCAGGGTGACATCGCTCCATATTCTGGACCCGATCATTGAATCGGGCGATGTAGTCCTTCAGACTCTCAGTCTCGCCCTGTACGATGTTGGAGATTGACTCCTTGGGGGCGAGATTGATCTGCGATCCGATGAAGTGGGATCGGAACGCCGACCCGAGCTGTGCCCAAGTCGAGATGGAGCGGGGGTATAAGGAGTGGTACCACCTCTGCGCCTTAGGCCCCAACGTCAGGGAGAACATGCGGCAGCGCAGGGCGTCGGAGGCACCGTGCAGGTCCATCCACGAGGTGTAGAGGCCGAGGTGTGAGTCGGGATCCGAGCTCCCGTCATAGAGGCCGAGCTGGGGTATTTGTATCCCCTTCAGGACAGCCTCTTGTAGGATATCGAGGGAGAGAGGCGAGGCGTTGTCCGCGACCCGAGGTGTCGGTCGCGTGCGGGTTGGTTGGTGAGCTGGGAGCGAGAACTCACTTCCAGCGGGCTGCCGGCCCTCAAGCTCGGCAATCCTGCGTTTGAGGGCCGCGACTTCCTCAGTGTCGTGGCCGATGGCTTTGCCCCGCCTGATCACCTCCCGGAGGTCATGGTTGGCGTGGCTCTTGTCACCTAGGCGTTGGTGGACAGAGCGGCGAACGACCGGGAGGCTTCGCTCCGGCCGACTCTCCCCTGTCTGTTCCGTGGGAGCCGGTCTGGTACTCCTGTCGCGGCGGTTCTGGGCTTCACGGTTCGGTGATTGGGCCGTAGTTTTGGACTTCGCCGGGTTCCTCTGCCCACCAGTCTCCTTTTCAGGGGTGTGGAGCAAAGTGTTGCCGGGGTTCTCCGTGGGCACAGCAGTGTTCGCCCCGGCGGTTTGACTGGCGAGGGCCTTGGCGAAGACCCCCTCAAGGGCTTTGAGGACGTCAGGGTGCTGCAGAGCCGCGGCGAATGTCGGAACTGGGGGAACGGGGACTATGGGCCCCTGCTGAACGCGTCGGGAGGACTCCCCGCCGTTGCGGCGGCGAGGCTGGGAGCCGGACTGCTGGGTGGAATCGTCATGTCCAGATGAAGGCATTTTGAGTGGTTTTAAAAAGCGAAAAAGTGGGGAAAAAGACGAGCGTGGTGTGGAGTTTTACAAGGTCGAAAAGTTGACACCAAATAACTTATGATGCCCTCCTTCTAGCGCCAAACTGTTGACGGGCGTTTCCGGTCAACGGTTAAAATGATAAATAATGGAAAAGAAATGATGTAAAGGCAAGGAAATACGGTTTAATTGCGGTTTTATTGACAGATCGCTAGGTCGGCCTCTCGTACGAGGTCGGCACTTGCAATATCCTTACAAATTGTTACAGATTAATCACACGATTTTTAGAGAGAGAAAGTGAAGAGAGATAGCTATTACAGTTGAGGTTCAACAACCCAAAATAAATGAGAAGAGTTGCTATTTATAGTAGCCTTTAATGTGGCACTGTTCGGGTACTGTTCATCAATCTTGTCGTACAGTGTTCCTGCGGGACAGTCCAGCACTTCCCTGACAGCATTAAATGCGATTTGAGGTTTTCCTCATCATTAGGTGACAGGCATTTAATGCTGACAGGCTTTATGTCTTAGCTAAGAGGAGTAGGTCTGCAGGCTATGATGTCCCATCCATTTAGCCAATGATTGCCCTCCAAGTGGCATTATTATATCATTATAGAGATCGACATTCTCCGTTGTAGAGACCCGCTCTGGGACCTCAAGTCGGCACCTCGGCATCTTACTTTCATCCGTTCCCCTGGTCCTGGGGAATCTTTCTTTCAGTCCGTCATTTTTCAGCCCGGCACCCGTGGTGTCGTAATTGAAGATACCGAACTGACGGATGGTCTCACGGCGATGCCAGGGTCAAAAGGTTTTCAGGTCCAGCTCGGCACTTTATGGACGGACCGAGTCTCCGGTTCGGCTCTCGGAATTGTGTGGTCCGGTTCAGTCTCATGGGCGAACTCGGATGTCAACAATATTTAATTTTATGAACTAAAAATATATTATGATTCATATAATAAATGTCTACATCAAATGATAGTATATTAAGATTATAAATTATATATTAAGATTCATATTATAAAAATTAAGCATAGTAATTTTTAAAAAATTAAGATTAATTGATTGATTATGCAATTTAAAGAATATTTTTAGCGTTCATTTTTTTTTTAAAAGGCACAAATATGAAGACCGAGATTCTAAAACTTTTGTTATATTTTGAATTAAGATTTTATAAATATAGAGACCGAGATTTTAAATATATATATATATATACTGAATTTTAAATAAATTTATTATTGAATTTTCAATTAAATATATTAATTATTATATATTTTATAATTATTTAATTTATTATCGATTTGTGGTAATTTTGAATTAATTTTACGTAAATTTTAATTTGTTTATGTTAGGAATTAAAAAGGTTAGACTTTTTTCAAAATAATAATAATAATAATAGGAACAAACAGATAATTTCAAACAAAGACGTAATTATTTTGTAAAAAAGTTGTGAAAAGTTATTTATATATATATACTACCACATATATTATCAAATATAGATTCCAAATTGAGTTGATGCACTTTGGTCAAAATTGCTGAGTCATTAAAATTTGAAAATATGTCCTACCACATTGAAATTTTAGGCAGCAATTTTGACCACAACTACAAATGACCAATTTTAATATTTTTCCGAGAGAATATACAACGATTTTGTTGTTTAGACAGGAAAATAATTATCCTTAAGAGTCGTCAACTTTCTTCGTATATTTTTCTAATCTGATGAGAGAATACCTTACTTCATACAGATTTAATTGGCCTTAAATATCTACTCCGTGCTTATATTTATGTTGATATGAAGATGCAACTTTAGAGACCAAATTTTATTTTTTACACATTGTTGTTATTTTTCGAAAAAAGTCTATTATAGGCATAAAAAAAATAGTCACTATATTACCACTTTAATAAAGTCTCGTAAAATTTTCGGGATGGAGTGATTATAAAATGCTCACATAGACAAATTAATTTCTTTTTTGTGACCTGAGAGGTCAAATTCCTACGTGGATAGATTCATAAGAAATATCAATTTGATTGATATTGAATTAATTTCTCGTTGACGAAGTGAGCTTGTATGTTGAAGGGAAAATTGCAGGATTTAGGTTGGGGTATGGATCTGTATTAGGTGATGAAAATGGGTTGCGGGGTGGATCTGGGTTGGGGGCTTGAACTTGGTTGGGGGATGGATTTGGGTTGGGGGATTGGTGAGTAGTTCAAAAAAATGGACCTCAAAAATCATACATGTGGGTGTTTGAAGATGGGACCTTATTGAAATTTCATGCATTCATGTTGTGAGTGTTGTTATCTACCAAGGGTGGGACATAGCATATTTCACTAACTCGTTCTACAAATCTGAAACCTATAGAAAGGTGTATGAGCATGCTATAATGCCAATCAATGGGAGAAATGAATTGACATATACCGATTTTTGCCACATTTGCCTTTTAATCCAGGTAGGACACGTGACAGGCCTACTAGAGTAAGAAAGGTCGTAACAGATGAAGTTTATCCTCAAAGAAAGAGAAAGTCTAGAGTGAAACCCACAATTGTCAATAATATGGCCACCGTTATGAGACATCAAAATTCTTTGAAATGCAACTTTGTCATGTGGAGGGACACAACAAGAAGACGTCTCTTGTTGAAAGAGGGAAATGCAGAAGTACTTGTGGCAATAGGTAAGGAAAGAGGCCTAGAAAATTGCTGGTACTTTATTTCTATTTCTTTATTTGTATTTCATACTTCATGTTGGACTCTATGGATTAAACATTCTGCAGTTTCTATATAGTTAGTAATATAGTTTGTCTCTATTTATATTCTTACATGGATATAGTTACTATATGATTTTTGTTTTACTGTGATGCAAGAAAAATCCAAGAAAACAAAGATAGGACCAACAAAATACACGTGTCTCTCATTTCTGTTTGGACCCTAATATGCATTAATTCAAGCAACCACGCATCTTGATCACTAAAGACAGTGTGAAAATATTGACAGATGTAGAGGTATGGTTATCCAAGTAGTTAGATGTGAAGCATTCGAGAGAATTGGCACATGTTCTTGAGGTCGAGGATCACAAAAATGAAATGTTACGATTATCTCGAGCCTCGTGTCTAGGTACTGTCATAAAGCTCATTCCTAGAATGCATGACGCAAAGGCAGTCCTTTATGCATGATAATAGAAAGCTAGTGTATGCAGTGCAATCAATGAGGTCTGATATCTATTATTGCCACGTGCATAATTAATAGATATCAAAGTAATCCTAGATGTGCGCATTGATTCATGATAGAACATATGATCAAGCGACTGTAACTGGGTTAAGGATAATATTTTGGGCTACCAAACGAACCATGCAACATATGGATTACAAAGGATTCTAAATTCTAATCAAATGTGAACAATAAGTAAAATCTACCTCGAGGTTTGTATTTATTCGTGAGGTGGAGGCAATAGTTTGGAGGAATGTCAAGCAGTAAAACTTTGATAGATTCCACCATAGAAACTCAGAACATCATCAGTTGAAGAGCAAGCCATGGAAGAGGTTTGACTTCGAGAACCTCTATTGGACTAGGAATGTGAAATCCTAGTTTGCCCAAGTCAGATCATAATTTGACTCTGGTGACAGTTGGTGCAGTTGCAAACGGGTAGGAATCACAAGTTCATAAGGCAAATAAGTTCATATTGCTAGTACGACCCATTGCGAATAATCGCAAAGGGGTGGATGTTTTGTCGCCTAGTTCCATCAGTAGACGACCAAGTTGATCCTTTTAGAATTGACTTTCTGGCGAAGGCATATGATTGCCATGTTAAGGGATTTAGAGTCGGATGTATGGCAGTTAGGATAAGAGTTCTCTGAGAATAAAGATTGAAAGAGAGTATACTTAGGAAAGTCGAGAGCTTTAAAGTATAAGTGGAATATTGTTGAAGTATACTGTAGAAGCTCGGCTACTCCCAAATTCATTTTGAATGAGATGTGCGCCTTTAGTCAAGTTATTGTTGGTAGTTTGTTTATTTATGCGAACATAATTTCTTTTCTTATTTATTTATGCGAATATATTTCTTTTATTTTAAATTGCAGATAATGTGGTTCGATGTGTTGAACAGGAAGATCACATTAAATATAAATACTTGTTCAAGGCCTAGACAGAATTGAACTAACTACCTGGAAAGGTTGTAGTATGATTTTCGAGTTAGTTGATCTTTGACTATCTGGTACATCTCGCATGTATTTAATGGACCTACAGGAAGATAAGATTATTTTATACTGACTAAACAAATAATCTAGACCTCAGTAATTGTTGCGTTCTCTTAAACTGTAAGATAATACACGGGTATATGTATTCAACAGTTACTTATTTGATTTATCAATTGTAATACCTATTTTGTTAGGTTGACATACTCAGTATTTTGGTAAATGATGTTGTTTACATGAGCTCGGTCCGTTGGGTTGATGACATCCCCGAAATGAGCTCCAGAAGGATTATTATATTAAACTCGGCCGGTGGATTAATTTTCTACATAATAATAAAGTATTGAGTGGTACTATTTTCAGTTTAATAAGTTGATTAATTATATTGTCAGTAATTAAATTAATCAAAGGGCGTTATATCTTAAACATGGGGAGGTAAATCAAGTGATTAGTCGGGAGACAAATTAGTTATAACTTAGAGCTAAATGGGGAGTGATATAATATTACTCTAGTAGAATGTTCTATTATTCATTTAAATAAGGGATAGGTATAGACATAAGGTCTTCTAAAATGTAATAAGTTGAAATAAATAAGGTCTACTAGATGTTAACAAGTTGAAAGGCATAAGGTCTTCTATTTCTATTTGGAAAAGCCCATATTTAGAACCTACTTATGGTTCGTGTTGTAGCCCATAATTACATTAAGTCCCCTAGCCTCCATCATAATGATACACACGCCCAAAATCAGATTTCACACTTCCAAACATAGTTCTACACGCCTATTATATGTGAAGAACAAGAGTTCTTTTCTTAAGAAAATTCGAATTAAACCGAGAGGCCTTAAGAGAAGAAAATCAAGAGGCTTTGAGAGTTCCGTTAAATTGCTCCACCAATATTGATCGGAGAAGGTGTAAAGGTCATACAATAGAAGATCCATAAGGTTTTGTTCGTATCCCAGAAATTATATATATATGCATCCAGTCGAATATATACATTCCCGCAACACCTCAGATGACCATGAAATTTAGAGAGCATGACCACCGGAGGAAGGCGCATCCACCGGTGTGCCCACGATCACCAGCTGCAGCTGTACGCATCGGTACCGGAGCTCCACGCGCCGCAGGCGCACGGTCGTGCACAACCGCGCAGACCCGTGCAGACAATGCGTGACCCGCGCAGATAACGTGTGACCCACGAAGACCTCGCAGTACCCGAGAAGTGTCCCAACGACCCGCCTTCTTCGTGCGCGATCCGCGTCTCCCAGCGTGACGTGGAGCGAGATCCGCATATTCCTCGCGACTTTGCAGCCTCCCTGAGCGAGTTGTTCGCACAACCAGAGCCCGTCACGCGTGAAGTCTCGACGACAGTGCAACAAACCCATGTAGCTTCGACCACAGCGCAACAGACCCGTGCAGCCTCGACTCTAGCGCAGCAGACCCTAGTTTGTCCCACCAGCATCGACCCAGTCCGCAAGCAGTGCACCGGATCCGGTCCAGTCCAGTTCGGTCCAGCAGTGGCCCAGATCGGTTCAACAGCGGTCCAGGAGTCCCGAAGAGTGGTTCGACCAAACCACCGAAGGTTCAGGACACTTCGACGGGCTCGACGAGCAACCAGAGACGTGAGACGCGAGAGACGGTCAAGGTCAGGTGATGGCGAGGCCAAGTCCAACAACCCAACGGACTCTGAGGTTCAGACGATCTCTAAAGCGGAAATTAGAAAACGTCCAGAGTCAGACAAAAAATTTAAACCGTAAGTCCTAATCCTAACTATAGATTTCGCTGCGTCAGTATTTATTTTTTATAGATTCGAATGCGCATATAGGCGACGTTCTTTATAAAACCCAACTCTGGAGGCTCGCTCAATCCTTCTTTCCCGAGTGAACTCGACCTCACTTGTTGAGTCTCGCTGGCGCCGCTTGATGAGTCTCTACCAACACTTGGCGGAAATTTATTTTTCACCATATATTTGATTCTTAAACTTTGCTAAAAAAAAATATTAAAAGCGACTTGAAACAAGAGTGAGCGATTTGGGATGGATAAGCACGTTTGGAAGTTATTCCCTTGATTTGTTGATTAAGTTTTGTCTTATTGATATTAACTTCATAAAAAACTGTTGTTACCAGCTTTAAGTGTAATTAACTTGTCCATTAATTTTCTGGTATGTTTTTAAATAAAATATATATTTTTAGCTTCTTTGCAATTAATGATACATTGGGCTGTAATAATAGAATAAGTTGTTAATGTATAATGCACTAGCTAATTTCCTCTAATAATAAGCACCATGACGTTTATGTAAAAATTGTCTTAAAAATGACATTGAAAATTTGTCGTGCAGCCCAAATCCCATGTCCACTTTTGCTTTCCTTTTTGTCTGACCCAAACTCTATTGTCTCAATCAACCCAACATTCTTATTTACAATAAAAGCCCAATCATCTTTTCTCCCATTCCTTTTTCCTCGGATCAGTCATCAGAGCATCCATTAATTTTCCTTTGTAATATTTCTTCCTCAAAATCTATTTTCTTCTCCAAATTTCCTCCTCATTTTTGCCCAATTTCTTCCTATTCCCTTTCCTCCTATATTGGCAGAAACCACACAAAAACTCTTCCCTTAAACCCTTTTCGTCTTAACGCCATCTCACGCATCCCTCTCCGCGGCGGCCCTCGGCTCGGACTGACGGAGGCTCTCCAAGGCCGACGATTGCGTGACCCGAGTGCGCAGCTGGTCGGCCCAGCGGTGCTGTCATCGGCATGTATGGTCTGATCGTCTTAGCCTAGGATTTTGGATAAAGTATAGAAATTGTGCATTGGTTGATCTGGATTTTGGGATATTGAGTTGTACAAGAAAGGAGAATAAGAGCAATGAATTACCTGTGGAAATCTCTTGTGAATTGGTGGCGTGCGTGTGTATATTTGAGGGGAGTGAAAACGAACTGTTACTAAAATGTCTGATAACAATGAAAGAGAACATTGATTTTTTTCTTTTTTTTAACGCAACGAAAATAATATATATATCAAACTTGAAACAGAGATAGGAGAGTACAAGGAGGCGAGCACACAGGCACATGGCTTAGATTACATGAAAGTAACTAAGTGGAGGTGGGAGCAGCCCACCAAAAAAACTAGCCAAATACATGCAATCTAAATAAAAATACACTAGCAGGCCCACAAAAGGAGAAAACGGAGAAGGCAAACAAAAGGAAGAAACTGTAGTCGTGAGAACACACGTGGATACTCTGGCACTGAGTCCATGAGCTCCTAGCTTAGCAGCCACAGAGAAACAGTCCTTCGAGAAACCAAAAGAGAATATAAATAGATGATTTAAATTATGGGAGGTTGAGGTCTTCGAATTCCAACCATTCCTTCCGAGCTTGATTGGCAATGTCTTTTTTAAATATCCAGATGTTGTTGAAGATCCAAAGGTTTCTGCATTTCCACAATCTCCATAGGATGAAAGTTGAGAAATGGATTCTGTCATTAAAGCTTCTAACTCTCTTCATGTTGCATATGTCTGTCCACCAACATTTGAAAGTTAGGGAAGGATTCTGCATGCCTGACCATTCAATGCCTGCCAATTTCCAGACTTTGACAGCTCGTGTACAGAAGAAGAGGATATGCTCTAGGGACTCATCAGTATTTCCACAAATTTTACATATAGGATCCATCTGGATTCCTTTGAGTATGAGTTGATCTTGAGAGCCAATGAATTTGTGCCAGCACCTCCATAGGAAATTTTTTATTTTGTTTTTAATTTTCATGGACCAGGTTGTTTTCCATACCTTAGCTGTTAATTGTCTGGCTTTGCTCGATTCAGGATCATTCTTAGCAGTCTGCTTACCCTTGATGATGAGTGAGTAAGCTGATTTTACTGAGAACTTTCCAAGTTTGTGCGGCCACCATTTCAGACTATCCCCCTGGCCTGGTTTGTTTAGAGATGTGGACAGAATAAGCTTAGCTTCATGAGGAATGAAGGATTGTTTTTGATGGGAGGATTTCAAAACATGGGAGAGTGGAAAGTGAGATTTGTTCATGCCATACACAGTTGCCATCCATCCATTAATTCTTACATATTAGGACACCATTAATTGCTATAAGCTTAAAAAAATGCTTACAAAATTATGAGTGATCAAAGGAGAGTCTCATAATAAATAGAAACACTTATAGCAATAATAAAGAAAACTCAATTAGAAACATTAGAAAAATTAGAAGAAATAAAATAATCAACAAAAGAATTACAAGATTTGGTACAAAAAGAAAAAAACACAGAAAAAGTTAATTAAACTAGTTCACATAGAATCGCCAACACGTTGTAATATGATATAGATAGATTAACTCAATTATTAGAAAAATATAATATTGAAGAAACTAGAATGACAAAAATAGATGATGAGAATAAACAAGGAATAATATATGAGATAGATAGTGAATACGAAGATGAACCCACATTTAATATGATTGCTCAGAAACCTTATATAACACCACCATTATCATCAAAACGACCTAAAACTAATAACAATGAAACATATAGTTCGCAAAATAATTATGCAGAAAGAAGTTTTAGAGATTTTATATATAGAAATGACTATATTCTACCAACATATTTAGAAAAAGAAAGAACTCTATCAGGTGTAATATTAAGTATAGATTGTGCAACCAATGCAAAAGCTTTAATAGTCACTTGGACTAACCAATTAAAATTATTAGTTCAAACTAATGATTCAATGACAAATGGAATGACATTAACAGATTTTGTCAATTATATAAGATATAAAACACCAGGAGTATTATTTGGTTATCTACAAAAATACTCGAATCCTATTAAATTTTGAAGCCAGTGGTTCAGAAAATAGGAACAAAATATAAAATATGAGTTTTAAAAAGATTTGGCAAAAGACCTATTAAGAGAATTTTTAGGAATTATAGGAAAAGAGTCATAGGAAACACAAAAAGATAAGGTAGTTAGATTTCTAACTAACATGAAGTTATGCAATACATGCTATATAGAAATTTTTTTTCTGTCAAGTAAGAGAAAATTTCTATAAAATTAAAGATCGATCAGGATTAATAGAAATAGTTGAAAGTAAACTTAAATATAAAATCAATAAATATATTCAGAAAAAAATCAGTGAAACAAGAGAAGAAAAAACTCTAGGAGTTTTAGAAAAATATGCGAAAGAATATAGAGATGAACTCTGTATAACGAAACAAGAATACCATGAAATGACTAAAGTCGATTCAAGATGTTGTTAACGATTAAAAAGTGTACAACAAGAATTTGGTTATTGGGAACCATATAAAAAGAAAATATATCATAAATACAATAAGTTTAATAGACAATATAGAGCAAGAAGATATAAAACATTTAGAAAAACATGGAAACCAAAATATAGAAGAAAATTTAGAAAACTAGAAAAATACTTACAAAAATCCAAATATTGTCCTAGAGGAAAAAAGAATGGCAAATATTGAAAATGTCAAGAAATAGAACACTACGCAAATGAATGTTGATATTTCTTTAGGTTCTGAACCTATAGAAGAAGAATACGAAGAAGGTGAACAATTAGAATTCGATATATATGATCTGGAATCAGAAACAAATAGTGACTTAGAGTCATTAGAATTGTTTGTCATATTTTTTTTATCTTTTTATTTCTTTATTTATTGATTTTAGGCCCCCGTTTTAGGTCTTTTGATAGAAAGTTTGGTCCTCTAGTCGTTTGTCTCGTGTGTTTGCCGTTATTTCTTTATTTTTGTATTTTCTGCTGTTTTGCCTGTTTTTCGTCTGTTTTTCTCGTCTTTGGCGGTGTGCAGGTTCAGATCTTTCATCACATATTTGGAGATGTTCAATTAGAAGAGAAGAACCCGAGCAATACGTCCCGACCCTCTCACACAAGTTAACCAGCGCGTTCTGGAGATGCCGAACCAACCCCAGTGCACGAATCCCTCAAGTGGCCTAAGTCCCTGTGCCGCGGCAGGGTCCACGCCGCGACACCAAGAGTTCCACATGGGTGTCACGCCGTGACACCTCTCACGACCTTGGCAGAGTCTCCATTGTTCCCAAGCGTCGCGCCGCGGCGCAACCTCGCTATCGCGCCGTGACCAAGCGCGCGACCTGCTGCGCCGCGGCGCCGAAAAGTTCAAATTTCGAAATGTTCTTTTNNNTCGAGCCTAGGGCAGGAAATAGATATATTCTCAGACTTGTATTTTTTTCGTTCTTCTCTAGCACAAACATATTTTCTCTTGGTTTTTCACTTGGTTTGATCTTTGGAGAGTAAAAACTCCAATCTTACCTTTCGGATTTGAATTGCTCTCGGTGTTTGACATTTGGATTCATATTAATTGTAAGTTCTTGTTCTTGCCTTGTTTATGATTTTGATGGCTTTGATTGATATGATAATGAATTTTGGGATTGAGATGAGTAACTAAATCCGTTTGCTAGGGATAGGGGATGATTGTTTCGGTTCGCTTTTGATTACGTGCTTGTCAATTGTTCAATCTATGCGAGTTGTGTTTAAACTAGGTTTAGTTGATTGATCACCAGTCTAACCTCGTCAATCGACTTTTAGAACCAAAATGAGAGAAGTCGGTCGATTTAGGCTCGTTTAGAATAGGCTTATTCGTTATTGTATTGTCTATGTGTTATTGGATTTGATAGTTGATCGTTTACATTCACTGTCTTGTTATGAAGAGTTATTGAGAGTGAACCTCTAAACGAGTAAACAATTCAAGTCTTTTAACCGAGCAATTGATTGCCCGGTAATTGTGTTGGAACCGAAAACGATTATCCCCGACTCCCTAACTCTTTTATTATCAAGTGAAGTTGTTTGCAACTGGAATCTCGTCTTGCTTTGTTTGAGAATCGTAGTAAATAATCAAAACAAAAAACAATTGAATTAGACTGTTTAGAAATTTTGTTTTCTCTTTTTGTGATTGACTATACGTACGAAATAATTCGGCTAACCTTCCTTGAGACACGACCCGCTGATTGAATCTTTTGATTTAACTCCGGTAAAAATAACTATAACAAGAATCAAAAGATGAGTAAAAATAGTTCATTCATAAAAGTAAAATTATTTAACAAAACTCTATTAGCATATATAGACACAAGTGCATCAATATGTTTAGCACAAGAGTATATATCACCCATAAAATATTAGAAGAAATTAGACAAACCATTTATGGAAAGAATCGCAAATAATAAGATAATAAGTATCGAATATAGCGCAACAAATCTAGTTGTTAATAGACGAAAAACGATTTTCTTTATCAAGTCTTTATAAACAAAATACAGGTTTACCATTAATAATTGAAAATAACTTTCTTAAGTTATACAATCCATTTATCCAAAGATTAAACATCATAAGTCGTAAATGTCCACAACTAGATACACAGTTGAATAAAATAATTACCACAAAAATATATAATACGGCTTCTCTTATAAGAGGGGAGATATTAAGAAAAATTTCATTTCAAATTTATAAATTAATAAGCATAACATTAGTAGAACATGTTAATCAGTTATAAGAAAAAATATGCAGTCAAAGTCCATTATATCTAAATAAAAACACGAATAACATGATAGTAAAAATAGAACTAATAGATCCTAACAAAGAAGTCAATGTACCAAATAGAGTACCATGTACAAAAAGAGATGTTAAAGAATTTCAAGAAGAAACTACTAAATAGAAAAGGGTATTATACAACCTAGTACAGGTCCACATAGTACACCGGCATTCCATGTAAAAAATCATAATGAATTAAAAAGAGAAAAACGTAGAATGGTTATAAATTACAAAGAAATGAATAAAGCCACTAAAGGAGATGCATATAAGTTATCGAGAGAAGATTACATCTTTAGTCGAATTAAAAAGGCAAAATGGTATAGTATATTAGACGCTAAATTAAGATATTGGCAGTTAAGGTTACATGGAGAAACTAAACCTTTAACAACATTTAGTTGTCCACATCAAAACCACTAAGAATACAATGTAATGCCATTTGGACTTAAACAAGCACCTAACATATATCAACGATTATGGATAATAATCTTAAGGGATTAGAATCAATAAGTGTTGCTTATATAGATGATATAATTGTTTTTACACAAGGATCAAAAGAAGATCATTTAAAAGAACTTGCAAATGTTTTGATACAATTAGGAAATAAAAGAATTATTTTGAGTAAGAAAAAGCAAACGTTTATAAAACAGAAAACATAATTTTGGGTATGAAAATAGTTTGAAGGAGGCTATATAGAACCACAATAACATTTACTCGAAAAAATACACTAATTTCCAGATCAGCTTGAATACAGAAATCAAATCCAAAAGTTTCTTGGATGTTTGACATACATTGGAGAAAAAAGTTTTATAAATTGTCTTGCTAAAGAAAGAGAATTATTACAAAAACGATTTCAGAAAAAATACTATGAAAATGGACAGATAATGCAACTAGAGTAGTATAGTCCTTAAAAGGACTGTTGTACTCAATTACCACGGGTTTATCTACCAAAGTATAGTGATTTACTTATTTTAAACACTGATGCAAGTCAGGATAATTGAGGAGCAGTTCTTCAAGCAATCTCAAATGCATATGAAGAGTTTAATAAGTTTACTGCAAAGAACAAACCATATGAAGTTTAACCCTTTATACGAAGGATGACTAAAGATAGTTTAGATGAAATCAGTGAATCTAATGATTCTATGCAAACATAATTAGGTTAAACTAATAGCAAGCAATTACTGTTATCCAAATGAGTATCAAAAACGTTTAAGCAAGCATAACACAACTATACAACACATGAAAAAGAAACAGTAGTTTTGTAAATGCTTTGGAAAAATTTAAACTTGACTTACAACTAGTGAAATTCATCTTTCAAACAGATAGTTTATACACAAAATATCGAATAAAAGAATCCTATAACAATTTTGTTGTAAGATTATGTTGGATCAAAATTATGTTGTTTATGTTGGATAAAAGTTAAGGACGTTTTTCAAAACAATAATTATCTATCATCTTCAAGGCTTTGTTATTTGGGATGATGTTGAGTTGATTTTCGGGAGTTAATGAAAGAAACAGTTTGGGAGATGTGTGGAATAAAGTAAATTCGTGGGGAATAATTATGTGAGAATGGTTGTTTTTTAGGAGATGTTGAAGATTTTGTTCATATATTTTTATTAATGAATTAAATAATAGTTACTAGTTAAAATATAAGATATGATGAGTATTAGTGTAATATTAATTTGCCATAAAAAATATTTCAAAGTAAGAATTTTGTAGGTAGTTCATTTTTTTAATTAGAAATATAAGATAGGATAGGTATAAGTGTATTACTAATTTTCCATTAAAAATATGTCAAAGTAAGAGTTATATCGGTAGTTCATTTTTTTACAAAACGATTCGTCCTTTTATAATTGTATAGATAAGATTTTATAATAGTATAGATTAATTTTTTTCTTTTCAAAATTTAATTTTCCTATTTTTTATTTATTTATTTAGTTTTGGGAAGATGAAAGTCACATTGTTTTTTTCTTTTTTAATTAAGAAAATGAACGTAACTAAGTAATTTTATCATTTCAGTATTTTAGAAGATAAATAAATATGCACGTATAAGACTATCTTTATCCCCAACCCAACCCAACCCAACCTAATAATTAAAAATTATTTCTCTCTCCTCCATCTACACAACTCAATCTTCCAATCCAATTTATCTTTATCCCCAATCCAACCCAACTTAAATATTTATTTTATTTTAATTTATTTAAATGTTACAATTGTGTTCTAAAATATATCAAATGTGGTCTCTATTTGTAGAGAATGAAAAAATACGAATTTTAGTATTTTTTTTTATTTTTTTTAGAAACAAAAAAAATACACTTATACAATAAAAATGAGACAAGTGTCCCATTCCTATACAATAACCGGTCACGACCCGAGGTCATCATGTGACTTGGGTTGCTGAAAGTTGTGACCTTTTATTTTTTTTTTTATTTTTTTTTTGTCTTATTCCCGTGACCCAATGGGTGGGTCACGGATAAACATAGTCTAAATAACTTGAAGGAAAGAAATGCATTGGACATAAAACACAAATAAGTATAAAATATTATATGAACAACAATGTTATAAAAAATCACAATAAAATACAAATAACCATAACTATTATATGAACAACAATGTTATGAAAAATCACAATCTAATTAATTATTTTCAACATTTCTATTTAAAATGGTGCCGCTGCTTGGACACAAATAAATCCGCTCAAAATTAGTATTTTTTTGTTAAACATAGTTAATTGTAAAAAAAAAGTGGTATGGTTAGTTGTTAGTGAGATTTTAAGTTTATATTAAAATAAATTTAAAATAAATAATTGATGTAAAAGTAGAAGATAAATGATGTGAAACGATGATTAGTTAGAATTGTGTGTGTGGGTGAATAATAAATTAAAGTTGATGTGATGTGTAAGAATGATTGACTAATATTATTTAATTATATTGATAATATTGATTCTGGCGAAATTAGGTTAAAGTTGAGTTAGATTTTGAATATAATTTGATTATGAATTGAGTTTATTTACAGACAAACATACCCTTAAGAATTTAAAGGAAAAATCTGATGTTTTAACCCATCAATTATTTTTTCTATAATTTTTCAACTCAGACCAGCCTGACGAGTCGATCCGGAATTGGTACTAGTTTGGGTGGGTTATTCGAGCTGGGTAACAATGGACTCGGTCAAAACCCGACCAACTCTGCATTGACCCGGTCGACCTGGGGCATTGGTTGACCCAACTCCTATATAGATATATATTGTTTTAAAATATTTTTTTTATTTTATAAATAAAAACTATGTACATATGTTTATATGATAAATATTTATTATGAGATACAGTATTATTAATATTTTTTATGTACAAATTTTATATACAAATAATTTAATTTTGTTATTTTTATATATATTTATATAATAAAAAATAATATATATATATATAATTTATAAATTTTACAATTAATTATCAATTCAACAATTAACATGTCCCAAAAACCTGCTCGGATCGACTCTTGGCGGGGTTTAAAAACTATGTTCTTTTCTCATTTAAGACATGTTCTTGTCCCCTTTCATAATCGTCACTATTGTTTTGGTGAAGTTGCTACTTGCTACCCATGGATGACGATTATTCATCTCTCTAACAGACTCCTGAGACTTGCCCCGAAGGAGAAGTCTTTAGAAAAGAATCGGTGACGCGGCAGTCGGCGGCGAAAAAGCCAGTCTCCGGACAAATCACGTCATCTTTTTCCGCCATGGCCCACTTCTTCAATTATTTCTGGAAGTGGAATTCAATTTCTCTTCATATCCGGTCCCATAGCCCCATCCCACTTTATGTGTATCATCTTGTTTTTATCATCTTTAGGTAAAGATTGTAAGTTTACTATTGGGAAAGAGAGAGAGAGAGAGGAGAGATGGGTTGGAGAGGGATATTGGGTTTCGACTACGGGATTGTTCAGGCGCCATTAGGGCCCGATATTTCGGGCCCAGAGCTCGTTGCAGCTGCTGCTAATGCTGGTGGTCTTGGTTTTCTCAGAACCCCTGATTGGGTAACTGTTTTTCTTTTGTGCTAACCGGTTACTTACTGGTGTTTGTTGTTGATAAGTGTGGTGTAGCGTGATATTTAGCTGCTGATAGTTTTTTCTGCCATGATCTTGCGATCTTGTCTTGTGTGAGAATTTGTGATAAAAATGAAAAACGAGCTCATCAAGAATGTGTTGCTCATGAACTTTTTCTTCTCTGTTTTCTTTTCATATCATTCCATATATTTTTGGGGCATTCATTACACACATATATATATTCACTAAGACTAAAACCTAGATGACGGCTAAGGATCTGGATCCTTCTTCTCTTCATTAGCTGTGGTTAATCTGAGCCGTCCACGTGGCTGCATGGATGGAGACTGGAGTGAGAGAGCCGTTATACCATTGCAGCTGGCCTTTGTACCTTGTGTACTAAAATCCTCACGAGCTGCTGCATGTTGTTTGTCTTCATGCAAGGAGGAGGTGCATTGGTCATGCTGACGAGGCAAATGCTGATTGGATATTAATTTATCACACCCCCTCAATTCGAGCCAAGGTAAGGAACTCACTGTAAGTCTCTTCTTAAGCTTGGTGAAGAATTGGAAACTCAAGGCCTTTGTAAAGATATCTGCAACTTGTTCATAGGTAGGAACATGATGAACATTGATCTTTCCTTGTGAAACCTTCTCTCTAATGAAATGGATATCAAGCTCCACATGTTTTGTTCTCGCATGCATAACAGGATTACTTGCTAAGGAGATAGTACTCTGATTGTCAACCCAGACAACAGGAATACCTTTGACTTAGAACTCCTAACTCTTTTAGCAATGATTGCATCCAAATCAATTCTGTAGTGCAATGAGCTAAACTCCTGTACTCAGCTTCAGTACTGGACCTTGAAACACAAGCTTGCTTCTTTGATGTCCAAGACACAAGATTATCTCCCAAGTATACACAAAAGCCTGTTACAGATCTCCTGTCATCTATGTCACTGGCCCAATCTGCATCTGAAAAGGCCATCAAAGAAAAGAAAGGTCTTTTGTTTTCTTTATGTGGATCCCATGGTTGACACTTCCTGCAAGATACTTTAAGATTCTTCTAACTGCTTTGAGGTGAGTGTGAAGAGGGTTAGACATGAACTGAGATACTCTATTCACACTATAAGCAAGTTCTGGCCTTGTTATGGTCGCATACTGAAGACCTCCCACAAGGCTTCTATAAAAAGTCACATCTTCCAAAGGATCACCATCAGATTTTGATAACTTCATTCCTGTGATCATAGGAGTAGGTGATCCTTTGCAGTTTTTCATATTTTCTCTTTCCAAAAGCTGCTTAATGTAACTTCCTTGGCTGAGAAACAAACCATCATCAGTCTGAGTCACTTGAATACCAAGAAAATGATGAAGATCTCCTAAGTCCTTTATAGGAAAAGCCTTCTGGAGCTGAGAGACAACTGATGAAATAAGAGTTTCATTATTTCCTGTAATCAAGATGTCATCAAAATAGATAAGAAGGTAAATGACATCCTGATTCTTTTTCATGTAGAAGAGAGAATTATCAGCCTGAGAGGTAACAAAGCCAAGGTTCACTAAAACATGCTGCACCTTTTTGAACCAGGCCCTTGATGCCTGTTTTAAACCATAGAGAGCCTTCTTTAGCTTACACACCAAGTCTTCTTTGCCTTTGACTTCAAACCCCAGTGGTTGTCTCATATATATCTCTTCTTCTAACTCCCCATGAAGAAATGCATTACTAACATCCAACTGCCTAATTCTCCAGGAATTATGAACAGCCAATGATAAGATCAACCTTATAGTAGTTGCCTTAAGAACAGGGCTGAAAGTTTCCTTATAGTCCAAACCTGCATATTGGGAAAAACCTTGAGCAACCAACCTTGCTTTATGTCTAGAGACTGATCCATCTGAGTTTCTTTTTAACTTGTATACCCATTTGCACCCCACAAGGTTCTTTCCTTCAGGAAGTTGTACTAAGCTCCAAGTCTTGTTGGATAGTAATGCTTCATATTCCTCAGTCATTGCTTGTCTCCAGGATTGAAGTTTAACTGCTTGATGGAAATGCATAGGCTCCAGTTCATCTTGTGAAGTCACCACATAAGCTTTAGGTTTGTGAATTCCTGCCTTTCTTCTGGTCACCATAGGATGAACATTTTGAACCTGAGTGGTGTTTTGGCTTTCATTCACTTGATTATTCTCATCATGACAATCCTGCAAGATAGGATTAGTAACAGAAGCAGGAGAAACATTTTGCATAAAAGGTAACTCAACCACCAACTGTACTATAGGTAGAATGAGATGAGTCTGGAGTGTGTTGTAGAGGACTTTGATGTGTTGAGGGTAAAGTATTTTCTGGATCTTGGTTAATGGTTATTGGTGTTTGAGGAGTTGTGTTTTGAGGGATTAAAGGTGGGACAGTAGGAAAGGACAGTCTGGTAGGATCAGTGACACCATAATCTGATTGAACTTTATCCTTTTGAGCAAAAGGAAAAACACTCTCATTGAATAGAATATCTCTGGTTATGATCACCTTTCCCTTTGGCAAAAGAACTTTGTACCCCTTGTGAGCACTGCTATATCCTATGAAAACTCCTTGTTGAGATCTGTACTCCAACTTGTGTTTATTATAGGGTCTCAAGCAAGGGTAGCAAAGGCAGCCAAAAACTTTTAGGCTCTTATAGTTTGGTTTATGGTTGAACAGTTTCTCAAGAGGAGTTGCATGGTTAAGAAGTTTTGTTGGCACACGGTTTATGGTGTAAACAACACTGGTAAAAGCATCATCCCAGAAACTAAGAGGCATAGATGAGTGGGCCAACATGGACAGACCAACCTCTACTATATGTCTATGCTTTCTCTCAGCTAGACCATTCTGTTGAGGGGTGTATGGACATGACACTCTATGGTGAATACCATTATCCTCAAAAAATTTAGACAAACTTCTATATTCACCCCCCAATCACTTTGAACAGTTTTGATCTTAAGCTGAAGTTGGTTTTCAACCAGGGTTTTGAAATGCACAAAGGCTTGGTATGTATCAGATTTTTGTTTTAACAAATATATCCAAGTGAACCTTGTGTGATGGTCAATTAGACTGAGATAGTAAGAAAAGCCATTTCTGGATTTTATGGGTGCAGGACCCCATAAATCAGTATGCACAAGCTCCAAAGGTTTGGAAGTGTAAGAGGTAGAAGATTCATAAGGCAATCTGTGGCTTTTACTCAACATACAAGCATTGCATAAACTGATATTTTCATTAAAAATAAAAGGAACATTACAATGCTCAAGGGCTCTCTTAACAACATCATAATTGACATGCCCTAATCTTTGATGCCATAATTCTAGCTCACAAGCCTTATTCACACTGAAGCTAACAGCAGCAGGTTTCTTAACATAAACTGAACCATCATGAGAAGTGGATACTGATGGCTTGAAATTCCTGAGATTGAACTGATAAAGACCATCCTTAACTCTCCCTTTGAGAAGAACTTCCTGAGATACTTGATCCTTAACAAAACAAGAATCAGAATGGAATTCATAAATCACTTTGTTGTCCAAGGCAAATTGAGACACACTTAAAAGGTTCTTTGTAATATTTGGAACATGAAGAAGGTTATTTAAGGCAAAGACTCTTGACTGTAATGGTGATTTTAAAAAGGAGTTACCATTATGCAAAATGTTTATACCTGTTCCATTACCTAGCTGAAGTTTGTGTGGTCCTGAATAGTCATTGGAGGTGCTGAAATTTCCAAAGTCATTTGTGATATGATTGCTTGCACCAGAGTCTGGAAACCATAAGGTATTCTCTTGATCAATTTCAGAAGCAGGATATCCTCTCACTTGAGCAACATTAAGGTTTGGTGGTTTGTTGGTTTGGGCGTTTTGGTTGTTCTGTGGTGCATAGTTGGAATCAAATCTGTACCAGCATTTGTTTGCACCATGACCAGGCCTTTGGCAAATTTGACAACTGATTTGTTGACCACCTCGGCCATTTCTGCCTCTGAAGTTTCCCCTTGAGCCTCTTCCTCTAAAATCATTGTAACCTCCTCTACTCCTGTTGTCTGTTTGGTTGAAGCTGTTAGGAAAGCCTTTCCTTTGGTTGTGGTTCTGCTGAGAGACTGTATTCAAGGAAGGTTGAGATCCATCAAGGCTCACATTGCTGGGATTGTAAGATTCTAGCCTTGATTCATAACTCAACAGCAGGACTTGCAGATCTATCATGGAGAAGGTTTCAAGTCTTGAAGTCACAGTGACAACAACCGAGTCATATTCTGATCCTAAGCCTCCAAGAATATGCATGATCTTGTTGCTTTCAGAGATGTGCTCATTTGCAGAGGCCAACATGTCAAACATGGATTTTATCTTCCTCAAATACTCAGTCATAGAAAGATTTCCCTTTTTGAGATTTTGCAGCTGCATTTTGTACTGCATGATTTTAGCCTTTGATTGGCTAGCAAAGTTTCTTTCCAAGGCCTCCCAAATGTCTCTGGAGCTGTTTAACCCAGCCATAAGAACAAGGATCCCTTCTGAAAGTGAGCACAGCATCCATGAAGCAAGAAGAGAATCTTGTCTTTCCCATGAGGTGAAATCTGGATTTATGGAGATTTCTCCTTCCAAGAATTTTGGTGGAGCAGCAATCTGTGAACTGATAAAGGACTCTAGGCCATATCCTTTAATGGTAGTGAGGATCTGCTGCCTCCATATGAGGTAGTTGTTTTGGTCGAGTTTGGAGCTGGCTTTGAGGGAAGACAAGGCTGGGTGTTGCGGAGTTTGGATTAGCTCCTGAAACAAAAGATTGATGGGACTCTGTCATTGTAGAAAAGGTTCAAGATGAAAAGGTGAGGTAAGGGAAGAGGAGAGGGGATATCAGAGACATGGCCTTAACCATGCTCTGATACCATGTGAGAATTTGTGATAAAAATGAAAAACGAGCTCATCAAGAATGTGTTGCTCATGAACTTTTTCTTCTCTGTTTTCTTTTCATATCATTCCATATATTTTTGGGGCATTCATTACACACATATATATATTCACTAAGACTAAAACCTAGATGACGGCTAAGGATCTGGATCCTTCTTTTCTTCATTAGCTGTGGTTAATCTGAGCCGTCCACGTGGCTGCATGGATGGAGACTGGAGTGAGAGAGCCGTTATACCATTGCAGCTGGCCTTTGTACCTTGTGTACTAAAATCCTCACGAGCTGCTGCATGTTGTTTGTCTTCATGCAAGGAGGAGGTGCATTGGTCATGCTGACGAGGCAAATGCTGATTGGATATTAATTTATCAGCTTGGTGTGATTTTTTCATTTCCTTTTCCTTTATTTTTGTGTGGATTCTTTTGTACAAATTGGGATTTTAAATATTGAAGTAGTTTATTGTGGATGGCAGTGAAGACAAATTTGTTCTTGCATTTTTAGTTAATTATCATCATTTTGATGTGTATCTGCGGTAATTTGCTAATCCCTTTGGTAACAGTCGCATATTTATTTTTATGCATAACAGGAGGCACCAGATTATGTGAAAGAACTTATAAGGAAAACTCGGAGTTTGACCAATAAACCATTTGGGGTAGCTGTTGTTCTAGCATTTCCTCATGAGGAGAATATAAAGGCTATACTGGAGGAAAAAGTCGCAATTTTGCAAGTTTATTGGGGTGAATGTTCGAAAGATCTCGTACTTCAGGCTCATCAAGCCGGCGTAAAGGTTATACCCCAAGTAAGTTTCTTCATGATATCCGACATTTTGAGCCCTGTTAGAATTTATGTAGTGCGAAGGTTTCTTCACAATAGCTGCTAATGTTGCTTTGAGTTTTTATATAATATTGAACCTTTGTGTTCTCACTGATTTGAGTATATCTGAACTATTTTGAGCATCCAAAAAAATGGCA
>BKCP01011959.1:375112-387305 GCA_008636005.1 Striga asiatica | reverse complement strand
AGATATTGTAGAATTATATTCTGATGGACCACATTTATGTATTTATTATGTTTGAAAAAAATCAGGATGGATTAATCACATTATTGCCGAGAGTGGTGGATCTTGTTCATGGTCGTGATATTCCTATAATAGCCGCTGGGGGTATAGTGGACGAGCGCGGTTATGTCGCTGCTCTCGCCCTTGGGGCCCACGCTGTTGCTATGGGCACAAGGTTTGACCTGCCTTTTTATTTAAATTTTGGGATAGATAATTACCAGAAATTCACCCTTAATTTAACTTGATTAGCTAGGAACTCAAGTAATCATTCGAAATTACAAATTCCTCTTCGAAATATTACAAATTTTGTCCCTGCTTGATGATGCGGCTTTGTAGAAAACAGAATCAAATAATGGCGAGGTTTGAGTTATTATGATGCAGGGGCGGATTTACACAGTAGAATTTTTTAGTGATATAGTATATATATATATATGTTATACGTATATGTATTATTATATTGACATAAAAAAATACATCTTATTAATTATTATGCAAAGTTAGTTCAATATAAAAAAATTAAAAAGAAATGTTTAGAATCATTTAACCTTCAATAGTATGTTATTTTTTAAGTTGTGGAATTTATGTTTATGCTATACTTAGTGTCTTGTTTATTTTTTTCCCCGCCCAAAATACATCAATATTATACATAAATGTATATACTATATATGGATTGGATCAAATGTATCCCTATTCTTAGAATGAGAATGCGAGACCCAACTCTAAATAGGGAACAAAGTGTCTGGTCAATATTTAATCTTTTTATTTTTTTAAATGGTTAACTATTAATTTGGCCGTTGACATCCTGTAGACTGTTGACCGTCGGCGTTGACCGTTGACCAAAGTTTGTGCCCCCGTTGTACTTAAAGTCTGTGTCCGCCCCTGTTCTGATGTATGAAATATCATACTTATATTTGGGAGTAGTCTGAAAAGTAAGATATTATGTGCCTTTTCCTGTTACTTCTTTACATGTTTAACAATAATAACCTCATGTAACAGGTTCCTAGCAACAGAGGAAAGCTATGCTCACCCCATATACAAGGCGAAGTTGGTTGAACTACAAAAAACGGAGTACACGGACGTGTTTGGGCGCGCAAGATGGCCCGACGCACCTCACCGCGTCCTAACAACTCCCTTCTTCATGGACTGGAGGACCCTTCCAAGCGACGTGAATGAGAGCAATCAGCCAATCATTGGCCGCTCGATCATACACGGAGTGGTAAATAATATGCTACAATATTATTTAGGCAAAATTGCCCCTAATATTACGACCTTTTTTCGAAATTGCAATTTAATCAACGACCTTTTCACTTTTGCAAATTATATTACAAACTTCAGTTTGTTGCAAATCGGTGCACGGGTTCTAAAACCAGCCGTAGAAAAGCTGATGTGGCCGAAGAACAGACTGAGAGTGCAATATAGTTTTGCACCGATTTGCAATAAACTGAATATTGTGATATAGTTTGCTGATATAGTTTGCAAAGGTGAAAAGGTCGTGATTAAATTGTAATTTTTTAATTTTAAAAAAGGTCGTGATATTAAGGCAATTTTGCCTGTTAAATAATAAAGGACATCTTAGCAAAACAGACAAAACTCAGACATGTACGCCAAAAAATGCATTTTTTTTTTTCTTTTTGAATAAATGAGATCCCAATTAAGGTTTTTTTGTTTCCATTTTAGTTGTTTGTGTTTGCTAGAACTTGACTAATGTTATCAATCGTGATCTCCTTTGTACCTTTAATAATCTGACACTTCCATTATTGCTCACAGGAAAAAGAAATTCGGCGTTTTGCGGGTACAGTTCCAAATGCGTCGACAACAGGTGATATAGAGAGCATGGTAATGTATGCAGGACAATGTGTGGGCCTCATTAAGGAAATTTTGCCTGCGGGCGAAGTTATAAAGAGAGTTGTGGAAGGGGCTCAAGCACTAATTCTGAAAGAGTTTGCAGCAGATAAAAATTCTGGAGAGCACATTTAGGTGCAATAAATTTGTGCTGGAAATGTAGTAACTAATTTCAAGTATTGCATATACTGCTTCTCTTGTGGCACACACTTTGGTCCACATTTAGGTTTCCTTTATTAATTATTGTATAGGCTACTTTGCAGAAGTTAGAAATAGTCCTGTTTTAAGTACTGTCCTTTTCCTTAATAATATGCCATCTTCTTGGCTGAGCTTGTTTGTCAAAGATTCTTGTAAAAATCTCTATAAAATCTTTTATTTTATTTTATTGAATTAGGCGTAATCAAGATTTTTTTTTTTTTTTTTTCAGAAACGATTAGATTTTATACCTCAAAAGAGAGATTTACAAAATGAGTCCCGAAGGCTAACTATCCTACAAATTCATCAAGAAGGTGGACTCAAGGAGGAGTAATAACAAAAGCACCCTAGACTAAAAACAAAAACTACTGGAATAGGGACACTCAGCAGTGGCAACAACATCTGAATCTGGCATGTTTGAAACTCAATCCAAACAAAAACTAAAACTAAAAACACCAAGTGGAGAATAGAACTCCTACATGGAGAGAATAATCATACCTACACTAAAAACTAACAGTACACACACTAACAATAGAATACTAATCCGCAGCTTCTCACGAGCACACCACAACGATCACTCAGTCCAGCACACGAATCAAATCCCGCAACAATTCCAACCCCACAATCTTAGCGTAAGTAAGATTGACTAGAGCTGAATATGTTCTTTCTTTTTTCTTTTTCCTTGTTTTTACAACTAAAATCATGGAGTTTAAAAAATGCTAGTTAAAATAATTACTAGGAATCTCTCAAATTTTAAAATAAATATATCCAAAGTTGCATAAAAAAACACCGTCAAAGAACTTATGTTCACAAACGCACCTAAAACATTGACAAAATAAGCAAATTATACGACAAAAAATTGATCTCACGCAAGACTGTGAAAACACAACTTTTCGTCTTCAAAATCAAACATAATCGGTCAAACATTATTTTTGTAATGACAAATTTGTTATAACAGCCGCCACGCTTATTAAGTGGTTTAAAAATTATTTTTTTTGCTTGTGTAATTAGTTTGACAACAAGGGGCCGCCAATTAACTCAATTTTTAGCATGTACGAGCTCTCAACCTATTTTGTAATGGAATAGAGATATCTGTCCAAGTGTGTTAAAAATTTATAATAACATCTCATCATTGAGAAACAATGGATAACATACTTGCAATTAAATAAATTATGATACACAAATTGAAATGAGATGAGAGGAAACAAATGAATAGAATTTAGGTATTAAAGAGAAAAGTGGTTCCTCGTATCTAAAGTCATTCACATTAAAGGGTCGGTGGGATATTTTTCAATACAATAAAGACATATTAAAAAAGAAAAAACATCCCAAACTATACATGAGAGAGTTAGTGAGGGGCCACGTTGCCTAAAAGTAGAGGGATCAACTCCTTTTAAAAATAAGTTGAAAAATTAAATACTCAACCCAATAAATAAAAAAATTTAGGCCGAATAACACGGCCCAAAATGATCTTATTATCAAGTAAAATCTATAGAAAATTTTGGCTTAGCCACGTGGCACGCCAATGAAACCCTCAGTTTTCCAACTCATATCATATAAATGGCTTGATATATAAATTTATTAAATTTACCGGTAATAATTTTATTATTACCTAATAATTTAAAATAAGAATTTCAATTAATTTTTTAAGTATTAAATTTTGAATGAACACGTAAGAGTATTGTTATACTACTAATTATCTGATTATTATATGTTTCACATTTTTAATAAAGGTTTTATTTACCCTTATCTTCTTAATTTTTTAGAAAATCAAGAGTTTCATTCTAAAATAAAATTATAATGTACTATTTATAATTTACATTATTGTTTTTATTTAGAATAAAAAACTCTCGATTTTCCACCTCATACCATATAATGGTTTGATATATAAATTTATTAAATTTATCAATAATATTTTATTATTACCCAATAATTTAACATAAAAATTTCAATTAAATTTTTAAGTATAAAATTTGAATGAACTCGTAAGGCCACGTTTGTTAAGGCAGATGGGTTTGAATAAAATTATTTTTGCTCTCAAGATTGTCTTGTAGAGATGAGATAAAGAATTATTTTGTTGCACATGATTTACATTGGACAAGTTTGTTGAAATTTAATTAGTTATTCATTTGTTACCTAGTGAACATGGGATTAAAATCCTTCCCTATTGGAGTGATAAGGGCGTGTAAAAAACTAAAAGGGGAAACATGAAACGTAATTTGGTCAGCCAAAAAGGAAGGCTTGGAGGTGCCAATCATACCAAAAATTGCTCCTAATGTTTGAATTTTGAAACAAGCCAAAGTGGAGCCAAGACTTGAGAGTTTAAGGGCTGAATTTCTTTGGGCTCAAGGACCGATTTTTAGGAGCTTGAAGCTTGGTAGTGCAAAAAGGCTTGCTCGAGAATTCGAAAACGAACGAGCTTTGAATACATGCGAATTGTCGAAACTTGGAACAATCAAGTAGATGAGGACATTTACCTAATTTATTTAACTTGTTGGATTAAATAGACAAGGACGTCTAAATAATCTCGAATAACTTATTAACTTAGTCGAGCTTAAAAGAAATGCAATGCATGCATTCGAAAATAAAATAAACGAGATGTCTCTTATAAAACAAATGGGGCACTACAGAAAACCCATAACAGTTTTGGGCAGGCTGATTGGGGCAGCTCGAGCAGCCACATCTTGGGCACCAAAGTATTCCCCTATAAAAAGAGGTTGAGGTACCACTGAAAACTCTTTACGTTCTCTCTACACATTACATATAATACTCTGTATACAGAGCTTATCATCTTCTCTGTACTAACTTGTACGTCGAAGTGCTCACGTCGGGAGTTCCTCTCGGCTTTTGTTTCGCAGGACATCGACTATGTCCAGACAATCGGAGCTTTACGACAACCAATTACCTCAAATCCAGGTCATCGTCACTTCACACGCCTTTCAAATCTTCTATCCCTTAGCTAGATATACTCGCCACACTAGTAGGATTATGTTCCCTTCTTTACGAGGATTCAGCAGGTCCTGAGGTCGTCACACCGACCTCATGACTTTGCCAACATACATCTGTTACACGAGGAAAACATCTGTTACACGACCTTTAGGTCATGACAACTCCTCCTCTGATCGAGCTCTTGGATAAGCTCAATTTGCTAGTTTGTAATCGGAGCTGACCTGTGCCCCGGGTTGTTATACTGAGCTCCTTGATAGGGTCAAAAAATACTGTCGAGCTAGAAGCTATCCCAGATTGTGTGACTCGAACTAATTACTCTAATCGATCCGTCGAGCTAGTATGAATATTATATCAAATATTATTATATTTTATAAGATAAATATATATTTTTTTTAGAACTAATGGTAGGAATTATATTTTCCAAAATGTTCACTTGAGGACCTCATCTACAAGATATATCCAACTAATATCTTATTTGTTTTTCTTCTATATACATTCATTTACATGGCCTGTTGGCCACCGCATAGTCATGTATTATATATACACATGTTAACAAATTATTCTCAATTTTCCTTTTAAAAAAACTCGTTGTAGCCTTGTAGTCCATTCATTGAACCATAATTTCAAATGTTACTCCAAAAACAATAAATTACAAATTCAAAAATATTGGATTTCATTAGGATCGATCATCTCCATAAACAAGAACACAAGACAAGGTGGGGTTTTCATTTGGAACAATTTCAATTCATTGCTTGATCAATTTCTGTACAAGATGGTATGATATATATATTCTATCCTCACAGCTTAAGATGGATCTAGAAGGAGTGCACATGGCCTTACTCTATTGGAACAACACTAAAGATTCCTAAGAGATAGAAGACAAAATAATAACAAGAAGCCTGGTAAATAGTGCAGGTGAAAAAACAGGTGCAGAAGGGAAAAAGAATGAGCTTGTCTTCATGCATGACGTGTGAATTAATTTGAGCTGGTATTTAATCTTGTATGCTTTCATCCCCCCGCAAGTCGAGGCCGGTGAAGGTTGTAATGGTCAACTGATTCCGTAACCGATCGAAGTGTTGACCACTGAGAGGTTTGGTAAGAATATCGGCACGTTGATCAATGGATGGAACATAGTTGACTGTGATGATGTTATGGAGAACTTTTTCATGTATGAAATGAAGGTCCAACTCAAAATGATTAGTTCTCGGGTGACGGACAAGATTTTTGGCAATGGAGATGGCACTTTGATTGTCCATCCAAACCACAGGAACATGAGGTTGTTGCACAGCGAGTTCTTTGAGGAGTGATTGAATCCAGATGATATCACAAAAACATGAGCAAGACTTCGGTATTCGGCCTCCGTGCTAGAGCGTGAGACAATGCTCTGTTTCTTTGAACTCCAAGAGATAAGGTTTTTACCTAAGAAAACACAAAAACCAGAGGTCGACTTTCGATCATCTAAATCGGCACCCCAGTCAGCATCTGTATATCTTGAGAGATTGTAAGTGGAACAAGGCTGAAAATGTAGACCATAGTGTAGAGTACCAGCCAAATACCGAAGAATCCGTTTGACAGCTTTCCAATGTTTGTCAAGTGGGGACTGCATGTATTGACTTACTTTGTTGACACTGTAACTAATCTCAGGTCTAATGACTGTCACATAGTGTAGACCCCCTACAATACTCTTGTAGAGGCTGGCATCCTCAAAAGGTTGACCATCATGCTTGGATAAGAAAGGGGTAGTGATCATGAGAATGGAGAGGCCCTTGGCATTTTGCATTCCTGCTTTTTGAAGAAATGTGGTAATATAGGCACTTTGCTTGAGAAGAAGCCCCTGAGGAAACTTGTGAAATTCAATGCCTAGGAAGGAGTGTAAACCTCTTAGATCTTTTAAGGAGAAGTGGTTGTTTAGTTCATTAATGCATTTTTGAACCTCATGATCATTACTGCCTGTAATGAGGATGTCATCAACATAGGCTAGAATAAATGTGGAGCAGCCTTTCTCATGTTTGAAGTGAATGGAGTTGTCAGCTTGAGAGAGCTTGAAACTCATGTTCTTAAGGACATCTCCCAGTTTGCTATTTCATGTTTTCAATGCTTGCTTTAATCTATAAAGTGATTTAGAAAGCTTGCACACCATTCCCTTAGCAGCATTTTGTTCAAAACCGGGTGGTTGTTCCATGTAAATTTCAGAATCAATGGATCCATTAAGGAGTCAACATCAAGCTGTCTTATTGGCCATTTCTGTGATAAAGCAATGGTCAAGATGATTCTGATGCTAGTTGGCTTAACCACAGGGCTGAAAGTCTTTTTGTAGTCAAAACCAGCTGTTTGGGTGTATCTTTTTGCTACTAACCGTGCTTTGTGCTTGGCAAAGGATCCATTTGCATTCTTCTTGGTTTTTAAAAACCCATTTACAGCCCACCACCGGCTTGTTAGGTGGAAGAGGGCATAGCTGCCATGTTTGATTTTTGATGAGGGCACTGTATTCCTGGTTCATTGCATGTTTCGAATGTGGTGTGAGAAGAGCATCTTTGTAAGATTTAGGTGTGTCCATGTCCTGCAAAGTGTTAGTGAAGGTTTTAGGCTTGTAAATGCCAGTCTTAGACCTTTTAGTCATGTGATGACCTCCTGCAGGTTCTGCACTTAGGTTAATTGCATTAGGATCAAGTACATAATTATGCTCAATTGATAAATCTATAGTAATATGCCCTCCTTAATGATTTGAAGTAGAAGTGTGAGAGTTTTGGGTATTACAAGAATGAGTGGGAATTGGAGTAGGGGTATGAGCTGTATTGTTGGTGTGAGAAGGAGAATGAACTAATGGTGAAGTGACAGGGGATTGCTGTGGTGGTGAGGGTATGGGATTTTCAGCAAATGTCTGGTGAGATGTTGTTAAGGATGGTAAAGTCCCATTAGGTAGGTAGTGGAAAGGGATGAAACCAGTAGTGCTTTGAGGTGTGGTTATAGGGTGGGGATGTTTTTGAAGTTTAAAAGGGAACAACTGTTCATCAAATAAGATATTTCTGGTGATTATATTCCTTTTATCAGTAAGTAAGACTCTATATCCCTTATGTTTGGTGTTGTAGCCAAGAAAAGTAGCCTCAACACTTTTTGGTTGCAATTTATGCTTGTTGTAAGGTTTCATGTAGGGGAAACAAAGATAGCCAAAGGCTCTAAGGTGCTGGTAAGTGGGAGTGTGACCATGTAAAAGCTCAAAAGGGGTTTTATAGTGAAGTATCTTTGAAGGTGTTCGATTTATGAGATAGACTGCACTTGTGCAGCATCATCCCAGTGGCATTGAGGCATTTCTGACTGGATTAAAAGGGACAAGGCTACTTCTATGATGTGTCTGTGCTTTCTTTCAGTTAGGTCATTTTGCTGAGGTGTGTAGGGGCAGGAAAACCTATGAAAAATTCCTTTATCATTCAGGAAAGATGTCAGTCCCAAAAATTCTCCACCAACATCACTTTGCAAACATTTTTTTTTTTTTTTTTTGTGGTGTTGGTTTTCTATGAGGTTTGAGAGGTGAATGAAGGCATTTCTTGTGTCTGATTTGTGTTTTAAAAGATAGACCCAGGTGTATCTTGTAGCCTGATCAACAAAACTGGCATAATAATTAAAGCCATTGAAAGATTTCATTGGACTAGGTCCCCATAAGTCTGCATGCAAAATATCAAAAGGTTTAAGGTGTTTTTCTATAGAATCTGAAAAGGCCAACTTGTTAAATTTAGACTTCAAACAAACATGGCATAAAGGATGATTTTTATTCTCATGAAAAGGGATATTACAACTCTGCAAAACTTTCTTAACTAACTCAAAAGAAGCATGTCCTAGTCTAGAGTGCCATAAGCCTAAGACATCTTTTTCTTCTGCAGAGTTGATGGAGAGACAAAAGCTGAAATCTGGTAAAGTGGTATTGGTGAAGGTAGAGGGTTTCTGAGCTATCTTCTGGGATTGAACCTTGCTAAGATCAAATTTGTAGAGTCCATCAACAAGTTTCCCCTTGAGAACAATTTCCTCTGTGGCTAGATCCTTCACAAGGCATAAAGTGGGGTGAAACTCAAAATAAACACCATTATCTCTAGCAAATTGAGACACACTTATTAAGTTTTTAGTGATGTTAGGAACATGCAGCAGGGTTTTAAGCAAGAAAGTGTATCTATCATCATTAAGAGGCATAACTACAGAATTACCAAGATGAGCAATCTTCATACCTGAGCCATTTGCAACTTGCACCCTTTCATTCCCTTGATATTCTGCAGCTAGGTTGAGGTTTCCCATGTCATAAATGACATGATTGGTAGCACCACTGTCTGGATACCATCCTCCATCAAAACTGGAATCAGTGACGCTATTGTTGGAGGTAGTGTTGGCTGTGTTGATGCTTGGTGTGAAAGAGGGGTCCTGTTGTCCATAGTTTCTGTTGAAGTTGCTGTTGTTGTTGGGCACAAAGTTGAGGTTGGTCCTGTAGTAGCACTTATCTGCAGTGTGGTTTGTGTAAAAGCAGATTTGGCATCTTGGCCCATTCTTGTATCTTCCTCCTCTTCCTCTGTAGGGACAAGATCTTTGTCTTCCTCTATTGCCTGAGAAGCCCCCATTGTTTTGTCCTCTGCCTTTACCTTGATTGATTCCTTCTTCTCTTCTGAAATTTTGACCTTGTCCTTGAGTGGCCATGTTGACTGAGAATCCATTTTCATTTTGGTTGATGTTCTCATTTGACTCCAGTCTGTTCTCAAAATTGAGTAATAAGGACTGAGCTTCTCTAAGGCTGCAGGGGTCAGATCTTGAGGTGATAGCAACTATGACTGGGTTGAAGTCTGGTCCTAATCCGGCTAAGATGTGAAGCACTTGATCATATTCACTGATTCTTTGCCCAGCTGAAGTGAGTAAGTCACAGATTGATTTGACTTTGTTTAGATACTCTCTCATTCCCATAGATCCTTTCTTCAAGGTTTGCAGCTCAAGCTTGTATTGCATAATCTTGGCAGTATTCTGGCTGCTGAAGCTGATTTTGAGGGATTCCCAGATTTGTTGAGATGTCTCTTGTCCCATAGTAGTAATGAGCACACTCTCACTTAGAGAAGATAGCAGCCAGGACATGAGAAGTTGGTCTTGTCTGGTCCAGTTTGAGTAGGTTGTGTTTAGCACTGGGTTGTTGTTTTCTCCCACGATGAACCTTTGTGGTGGTGGCAGAGATCCATCTATGTATCCCTCCAATCCATATCCACGAATAGCAGCTAGAACTTGTTGTCTCCATATCAAGTAGTTGTTGTATGAGAGCTTGACTGAAATCAATTGGCTTTGAGGTTGAATGAGAGCTCCGGTGGTGTCTGCCATGGATGAGGGTAAAGGAAGGAAAGAAAAGAACATGAAGAAAAGGGAATGGTGTATCAGAGCCAGGTTCTTCAACCCGCTCGGATACCATATTGGATTTCATTAGGATCGATCATCTCCATGAACAAGAACACAAGACAAGTTAGGGTTTTCATTTGGAACAATTTCAATTCATTACTTGATCAATTTTTGTACAAGATGATCGGATATATATATATTCTATCCTCACAGCTTAAGATGGATCTAGAAGGAGTACACATGGCCTTACTCTATTGGAACAACACTAAAGATTCCTAAGAGATAAAAGACAAAATAATAACAAGAAGCCTGGTAAATAGTGCAGGTGAAAAAACGGGTGCAGAAGGGAAAAAGAAGGAGCTAGTCTTCATGCATGACGTGTGAATTAATTTGAGCTGGTATTTAATCTTGTATGCTTTCACAAAATTTCTCTAAAAATAGAACATGCAGAACTCAATAATGAGTTATGGGTTTTTTATCTCTATGATGAAGAGATATAGAATTGACACGAATTTACAATTTTCTTGCCTCCTTTCTCTTTCATATACATGTCACATTACTTGGTCTATTAATGCTGCAATTAAGCCTAAAACGAACTGCCACCAAACCAAAAATTTATGGGTCATTTTTTCATAGAAACTTTTAACTCATATTCAAAATTTAATTAACTACTTTAACCTAAATCCATTATGATTTATATTATGAATATAATTAAATAATATAAATCAATCATTTTATATATCACATAAACTTTAATTCACTATTCATGCACTCACATATTTTTAACAAGCTATCACTTCACTTAATCTGTCTCTTATTTTTATACCAAATCAACTTTAATTATTTTTTATAAAAATTATTTTAATATAAACTCAACATCCCACTAACTACTAACCATACCACCATTTTACAATTGAAACTTGGTTAACAAAAAAAATCAATTTTAAGCGGTTATATTTGTATCAAGCACGTCATAATTAAATTCCACACGTTACAGGTCCAAATAAAGTCATATTCAAGGATAAACAAGGACGTGCTTGGATATAAAAAAAATTCAATCCATACTCAATCAAACTCATATTCGTAATTGTAGTAGGGATCTCGGTACTTATTCCTGTCCTAGTTTTGTTTTGTGTTTGTTGTTGCTACCTTGTTAGATTATTGGCAGAGCCGGCCCAGGCCCAGGGCAGCCTGGGCGACGGCCCAGGGCCCAACTAAACCAAGGGGCACCAGCTACCCATTTTCCTTTATATATATATCATATACATATTATTGATTGGGCCCAATTAAATTTAAAAAAAGCCCATATCCACTAATTACCTGAAGAGCCGTGCATAAAGCCTTAAAGGCGTGGCTTTTCTGTTTCTGCTTCCAATTCCAAATGCTTAGGATTAAAAAAAAAAAAAATTTAAATTGGGGCATTACTTTTATAGTTGGCCCAGGGCCTAATAATCTATAGGGCCGGCTCTGATTATTGGTATTTAGGCCACTTAGGTAGAGTGGCTGGCTCTCTTGTACATCTTTGTTTGGAGCCGTGCCAGTTGACTCTCCATTTTCTAAATTTGTAATCAGATATAATATTTTCTGTCGTTGAAAAAAAACCAAGAAAAATGCTCCCAGTAGTACTCCAAAATTCGTATATATGGACGTGAATTCGTGACACGTGCAGCTACCACCAATACCAAACACAAATGAGAAACCACATCAACTTGCCCATTTTAGTACTCCAAAATCACACACTATATACATACCTACCCACTCATCCTTACATCTACACCAACGCAAAATCAGTATCTACACATAACAAGGTCAAAAA
>BKCP01011959.1:324471-375084 GCA_008636005.1 Striga asiatica | reverse complement strand
AAATGAAACCCCACGCTGTCCTAATCCCATACCCAGCACAGGGCCACATAGCCCCTGTCCTGAAACTAGCCAAGCTCCTCCACTCCAGAGGCTTCTTCATAACCTTCGTCAACACCGAATTCAACCACAGCAGACTCCTCCGAGCCCGTGGGCCCGAATCCTTATTGGGCCTCCCGGGCTTCCAGTTCCGGGCCATACCCGATGGGCTGCCTCCATCGGATAAGGACGCCACACAGGACATACCTCAACTTTGCGACTCCCTCACCAAAAACGGCCTTCCCCCGTTTTTGGAGCTCATTCAGAACCTCAACAGCTCCACCGATTGCCCGCCCGTCACTTGCATAGTCTCTGACGGGGTCATGAGCTTCACGCTTGATGCTGCTGAAAAGCTTAATATTCCAGAGCTCGTTTTCTTTACCACGAGCGCTTGTGGCTTCATGGCTTATTGCCACTATGCTCACCTCAAGGCCAGAGGATTATTCCCACTCAAAGGTAATGAGTTAAGTTTAAGTTGGATATATTTTGACGATTCAATTGTAAATATTTAAATATGGGTAAAAAAAGAAAATCCAAATGAAAAATTTTTATATTCCTACAACTATAAACAGTTGGAATCATCAAATTCCAACTATAATTCTAAGAAAAAATATTTTATTTCAAAGGAATATTATAGTATTGAATCATCAAATTTCAACCACAATTTCAAGAAAAAATATTTTATTTCAATGTAACATTATAGTATCGAATCTCTGTTAGGAATATTCCAACATGTTCTATACCATTGAAATCAGCTGAAATCTTGATTAGAACATTTTACCCGTAATTTTTTCCTTACAACATAGCAATTCTTTTGTAGTCTTACTGAAAATTTTATGATTAACAACAAAATTACCACATTATCATTAATTAATTCATTATTTTTTTCCATTAGCAATTAATTTATTTTCCAATCCACTTTTTTTCTGGGGAAAGAAATGTGCTATGTTTTAATTTTTCTAAAACTATAAAAAATATAGAAGTTGATAAGTTGTAGCTAGCCTACTTTCCAGTTTTAATTATTAGTTTCATATAGTATGTATATATATGGTATTTTGGATTGTTTGGTGTAGATGAGAGCCAAATCAGCAACGGGTACCTCGAGACGGAATTGGAGTGGGTCCCAGGGATGAAAGGCATAAGGCTTCGGGACTTCCCGAGCTTCATCCGCACCACGGACCCGGACGACATCATGGTCAACTACAACATCCTCCAAACAAAAAACGCGTCTCGGGCCCGGGCCGTAATCCTCAACACATTCGACGACCTCGAGAAGCCCGTCCTCGACGCCCTCCGCCAAATATTCAACCGCGTCCTCACCGTGGGCCCACTCCAGCTCCTCGAGCGCCACCTCGTCCAGAGCCCCGAGTCCCGGTCCCTCGGGTCGAGCCTATGGAAGGAGGACGACGCGTGCGCGTCGTGGCTCGACCGGCGGGCCCCGAACTCGGTCCTGTACGTCAACTTCGGGAGCATCACAGTCCTGTCGCCCGAGCAGCTGCTCGAGTTCGCGTGGGGCCTCGCGAGCAGCGGCCACTGCTTCTTGTGGGTGGTGCGGCCCGATCTGGTGAGCGGGGACAGGGCCGTCTTGCCCGAGGAGTACTCGGAGGAGGTTTCGGGCCGGGCCCTGATGGTGGGCTGGTGCTCGCAGGAGCGCGTGCTGGCCCACCCGGCGGTCGGGGGGTTTCTGACCCACTCGGGATGGAACTCGACGGTCGAGGGGGTGTCGGAGGGCGTGCCGATGATCAGCTGGCCGTTTTTCGCGGAGCAGCAGACCAACTGTCGGTACGTGTGCCGGGAATGGGGGATGGGCGTGGAGATCGAGGGAGAGGTGAGGAGAGAGAAAGTGGCGGAGCTCGTGAAGGTGTTGATGGAAGGGGAGAAGGGGAAGGAGATGCGGAAGAGGGCGGCCGAGTGGAAAGAGAAGGCCCACTCGGCCGCGAGGCCAGGTGGGTCGTCGTACGAGAATCTGGAATTGTTGATCGATGAGGTTCTTCTGAAGAATTATTAGACGGAAGGTGTAATTAATTAATATTCTATAAGGTTTTCGGGTTTCAAGCCTTGTTGTGTTTGTCGCGTGCACGGGTTGTGTTCGATTGTGTGTTGATCAGACGAATATGGAATGGAATAAACAATGTAAGTTTGATCATTTAGTTTATTTAGTCCCTAGCTAGGAAAATTGGATTGATTGATTTGTGTTGTGTAAGTACTTTGTTGTATCAATTATGGATGTTTCTTGCATATTGAATGGGATACGTTGTGGTCATTCAAAAATAAAAATAAAAATAAAAAAATGGGATACGTTGTGGAAATTGATTTGTGTCATTTGTTCAATTTCAATATATGCATTTATCTATGTATATTTTTTTTTTCTTCTTCTTCTTACTTTTTTTCATTTGGAAGCTTTAATTTTGTGTTGACAATTCAGTGAATGTAGGCCATGCATGTCCTTGTAGGTGTGGGGACCTATTAGTGGGGTTGAATATGAAATGTTGTTTTAATAAGAATTCCAACCAACTGAACCACAACTTCATCAATAATCATGTTAATCTACAGGAAATATTTGACCCGGTCGATGTAATGTGACAGCCATTTATAATACAGAAAAGTCAATTTTGTATTTGATAAATTATTATTATTATTATTATATATATATATATATTTTTTTTATTTGGTAAATTTGTTGCTAGCATGTATTGTGAATTGGATGCCAGAAAAATAACAATTTGAACATAATTTAGTGGATTACCGCAAGATTTGGCGTGACTTTAGAAATCTGGTGCTGAAGTGAGGGTATTGTTTTAGGGTGGTCACAAAAGTATCTAAAATATTTCAAATGTTATATGTGTACGGGCATATCAAGTAATTTATTGGGCAGAATCACATGTTTGAGAATTGACAGAAATTGGGGGAAAATGGATGTTGGCCCACTACCATGAAGGACACCATGAAAGAAGGGAAAAAGTCATATGAAGCCCAAATGGGGTTCCATCCCAAAACCAATTGGTGGAAGGAAGAGTAGCCCATTAGTCTTATAAGGTGGGTCTATTTTTCATATATGAACGATGTGGGACAACTCACAAGTGATATTCTAACAAGAATCATACACATGCAGTATTTCGGTAACAAAAACTCTAATAATTCGTGCCCTACATGACTGTCCCCATGCACAGATGGTTTGGGATCGATTGGTGCCAAGTAACAAAATCTCTAAATTTTATGGGTTTAGTTTCAGTCAGTGGCTACTAACAAATCTTTTAAATGGTTTTGATCTACAAAGGAAGAACTGCGCTTGTTGGTTTGGGGTGGCTGCTAGGAAAATTTGGCATGCCCGTAATTTGAAAAAATTTCAAGGGAAAGTTTGCAATGTAGATGTGAGGGTGAAGGAGATAAGGCAGGTCGTTATGAGTATTGAAGTTGCTATTTTGTCTAATAGGCAACTAGGAGGAACAGGTCTTGTGCGGGAGTGGCAGCGCATAAAATGGCGACCTCCAGAGCCGGGCTAGTGGAAGGTCAACTCTGATGGAACCTTTGATAGACTGTCAGGGTTAGCCGTAGCAAAAGGCCTTATTCGCGACTCACATGGGAGATGGGTTGGTGGGTTCATGCACAATATTGGATTTTGTTCAATAATCGAGGCAGAACTTTGGGGTTTATACGATGGGTTACAACTCGCTTGGGAACTTCAGGGTCGTAAAATCTTAGTTGAGATTGATAACTCTAGTATTGTTCAAATGGCGTTGAATAGTGAAGAGCCATCAGGGATTCATCGGAGCTTGCTTTTGGGTATCAGAGATCTCTTGAGGCGCAATTGGGAAGTCGTCCGCCATACCTATAGGGAAGCCAATTATGCGGCCGATCATTTAGCGTCACAAGCGACGTTGGGTTCATCTGGTTACTTTAAGCTGTATAATCCGCCGAATGGAGTTAAAGTTTAGTTGGAGCATGATTTAGCGGGGATTGCTTATCCTCACAGCGTAGTCTTGTAGTTTCGACCTTATTGGGTTTTGGCTCTCTCTTTGTACGAGGAAAAAAAAAAAACTCTAATAATATGAAACAATAAGTTGCTATAGAATATATATTTTTATTTGAGGGAAACTTTTTCATTGATCATAGAAATATAGTGGTAGAAATTAATATTTATTTTCATACAATGTTATGTGATATAAAAAACAATAATTCATTATATGATGTAATAGAAAAAAATAAAACAGTAATTAACAATGTGTGTGTGTGTGTGTTTTCCTTATGAAGTTCGGTGACAATATAAATGTTAAATCGAAGTTCATCAAGAAATGATTAATTTAATATATTATATATGTAAAACTGATAAAAAATACAAAAATTAATAACTTTTTTAAAATATATTTACAATTCAATGGTTATAATAAGAAATGATATTAAAATGCAATTAATACATGTATAAATAATCAACATATTTATGGATAATCCAAACCTAATTATGTTTTAATTGAAAGTAAATTAAAATCTACCCAAGCCTAATAACGAAACATGTAATTTTGCCACATAGGATCCCGAAGCACGCGAGTCTGCTACTTAGATTCAGCACGTTCTGAATTAATAATTAACTAGTACAATATCCATGTATTACACGGATGTTGAATTAGAAAGCTTTTGAAAAAAATATTAATTTTTTTAAACTAAAATAATTAAATTTTATATAAAACATTACTTTGAATTTTAATTAAATTGTCAAATTATATTTTTTTAATCATAATTATTTAAAACCCGTACATTAAATGAAAATGTCAACCCGTGTTGAATTTGTTTATTTAAATCATATAAAAATATCGATATTATTTACTATTACATAAATACAAAAATATATATCTTAAATAAATAGTAATAATATGATAATATGTATATGCAGAAGTGTAGAATATATTTATTTAATATTAAGCAAAATAGAGTAATGTTTTTACTTAATTAGATGTCTAATACATCAAGTGTCGTATCAGTCGTGCTTCAAAGTTTTTTAACTTTATATGTAATTTTAGAATTTATATAAATAATTATTTATTTTTATTACATTGACAACATACCAATTAGATTTGAAGTAAATATCATAATAATAACACTCGTACATTAAATGAAAATGTCAACCCGTGTTATTATTATTATAAAGATAAATATATTTTATTTATTTTATATATACAATATGGATATCAAATCGAAGCTCATCAAAATATGATTAATTTGATATAGATAAGAAATATAAAAGTTATCAACGATTAAAATATATTTGTAATTCAATGATTATAATAGGTAATGATATTAATTAAAATACAATTAATACAAATATTAATTTATATTCAAACCTAACTTCAAACCATGATTTTTTGTCAAATAAAATTTCGAAACATGAGAGTTTTTCACGTAAGCTTAGCGCATTCTAAAATTATATATAGAGCGAAAGGGATATATAAGAGAATGGATGATTGCCAGTAGGTCTTCGCATGGTGCATGGATTATACGAGGTTATCTAAATAAATGAAAGAAAACATAAATAATTAACGAATACTATATTTTCACTATTAAATGAATTAATAATTTATAATATATCCAGAGGCAACCTAACTTTAAAACGAGATAGCTACCCAGGAAANAAAAAAAAAATTAAAAAAAAAAAAAAAGTCCAAAAGAAATAAAATATTAGAGCCGACAATAATGACCGCTTCAAGAAATCAGCTAACATTTAAAACAAAATTATCAAAGCAACTAATAACTACATGTACTGCATGAATTTTCTACATCTTTCGAGGTGGGTAGAGGCTTGAGACTTGGAAACTCTCAGCTACTCTTCAAACCCATCCTCCACTTGTGTCCAATAATTTCAATTTATAGTATTCTCACTTTTTTTCTTTTTTTTTTTCTTTTTTTCTTTTTTTTTTCTTTTCTGAAACGTTGAATATAATAAAACTCGGAAACAAAATATAATATCCGGGAGATTACATAATAAGACCTTGTTTGCAAGGATCTTGCAGAGCAAGTGATGATCAACGGGAAACCAGAGGTCCCAAAGCCAACACTACTAAAAGACAAAGACCAAAGCCAAGATACTATAACTAAATCAACAACACAGAAAAGAACTAAAATATTTACAGGAAGAACTACACAAAAGACAAGGCAAAACTACAGAAAGCTAGCACAAAAGCAGCACCCTCCAAGCCTGGCAAGCCCCACAAAACACCTTGTTATTGGCTGAAAATCTGCACTGCTAAGAATTTTATTAATTAATACAAATCATAATATAAACTGTCCAATTGTCTGATCTCAGAATAACAAATTAATCAATCAGCAAAGCATTGACTTCTGGCCCAATATCAATATTCTGATACAATTTGATGTGCCCAAATAAATCGTGTTAGTTATAGTCTCTTCATACAATATTCTAATACAATATATATTTTAATTGAATTTAAAATAATTTTTTTTATATTGTAAAGTTATAAAATATATGGATAGTATGGAAATGTTTTGAAAATTGATGTGAAAGAAAAAATTCCAAAATATTCATTCGAGTTTGAGAATGATTTTTTTTTTTTACGAACGATTCACATAAAACAACAACACTAGAAAGCAGTCACTCAACCGAATAAGCAGCCACACGATCGAATAAACAGCTAACTCATTAAATCTAGTTGGGAGAACTACAATGATGGTAGCCTAGAACCAACCTAAACACTAACTCATTCCCAATGGAAGAGAAAAAAAAAAATAAAAACACAATCTAAACACAAAGAAAAACTCAAAAAACCACACCAAGCAACACGATGGCAGAGTCACGGCCCAGGAACCCGACCCAAAAACTGCAAGAGAATGCCTAACTAAGTCCGATACCAAACGGACCCAACCCCTATCCAACCGGACAAACCACTCACATCCGACCAACACCCCCAAAAACACCATGCCGACAACACCGACCTAGGCCTTGAAAACAGAAACCTAACCTCGACCATCATCGGCAGCCATCCCCTCTGCCCGACACCAGAGCCGATGAGGATGCCGAGGGCAGGGTAGACATTGCCAAGGGCCGCCTGGCCCGCCGACCCGGCACGGACTAGGCCCGGTCAAACCCGTTGACCACGGGTCTGGAACCGACCAAGATTTCAGACTGGCCATTTAAGGGTCATCCATTTCATGACTCGGCCGGGCCGATGACCCTTTTTTTTAGTTTTTTATTTTTTTTATATTATTCTATATTTTTTTCTTTAAAAAATGACGCAAAGTCGGGTCAGGGCCGATGACCCTTTTTTTTTAGTTTTTTATTTTTTTATATTATTCTATATTTTTTTCTTTAAAAAATGACGACCCGGCCCTGACCCAGCATGGACCTGGACCCGGCCCGACCCAGTTAACCGGTCATGGACCCAGCACGAGCATATGTCCGTGCCGGTTCAGGGTCCATGAAACCTAACTCGGAGGCCCAGATTTTGGCTTTGTCTAGGGCAGAGGCGAGATCTCCACCCCAATTCGACAAACAGAAGAAATGGGGCCGCAACTCACACCCAGAGGACGCTGGAGGATAGCCACAACAAAGATTCTGGAGAAACGACCACCCGCCACTCCGTCCAAGCAGCATAAAGACGGAGAAAACGAGACATGGCCCGAGCGAAATCTCCCCTCCAAGCGGCGAAACTCCCAAAAACAAGCCACGCTGCCCAGGAGCTACCACCAGACGCTCGACGAGCCCAGGTGGGGAATACGTCGGAAAAGAGGCTGAGCGAGGGCGACGGGATTTAGGGATTTGGGAGAGACGAGTTTAGCGATTTCAGAGAATGAATTTAATGATTGAAGAAAAATTACTATTTAATATAAAAATTACTGCAAAATAGAACAAAGAATTGAGTTTTCAGTTGAGATGGTCTAAATTCTTATCTTTCTTAACTGTTTGGATTTATCTAATGAATTTTTCAATAGGAGATGTTCTAAATTCATATTTTTTTTAGTTGTTCGGATGTCAGCTATTGTATAATCTTTTTCATTCCCGAATGAAATGAATTAGACGTTGATGACATGACAGACAACTAGGGCACATTTGAATATGAGACAAAACCATAGTAATAAGTTTTGACTAATCGGGTTATTTTGCTTTATATCTTTTAACTGCATGAAAATGATACATTGTCAACCTAGTATACAACTAGGTTGACAATAAACATAAAAATCTCCAAAAAAATAAAGATAAAAAATACACAAGTGAATATTTCCACTTGTGTTGTCAACCTAGTTGTACACTAAGTTGGCAATGTAGCATTTCCCCTACCTGAAACCCAACTCAACTCAATATTATTAAATAATATCAATCAATCATCTTCGCTCATCATTAACTTTAATTCTTTATTCATTCACTCACATAGTTTTAATTATCTGTCCCTTCCAACAACTCCTATCCTACTTTTACATCACATTAACTTTACTTATTATATTTAAAATATTATTTAATTACAAACTCAAAATACCCCTCATTTATTCAAAACAAATCAATTTAACCAACTAAATCCAATCGAAAACAGTTAGATTCATATACAATTCCCCTTACTAATATTGCTCATTTGCTTAGTGTGATGAGATTGGACTAAATTAATACGGTGTGGATGGATCGTACTGTGCGGATGTATATGCTCTTATGTTTGAGACGCAATTACGCATGATTGGTGGTTGGATTGCAAAAGTGATATATTAGAGCAACGTTTGTTTCTTTTGATAAATTATAAGATAAACTTGTGTGTTGCCAATTTTGTCCTCTTCTTTTTCCTTGTTTTCTTGTTTTTTCGTTTGTTTTTGTTAATTTTTTTATGAGATAATAAATGAAATAAGATGGAGTTCCCTCAACTTATTTTGATTCTCAAGTCAACGGAGGATTGAGGGTAAATGGAGAAAAGGGGCAAGGTTTTTAATATGCTTACCTTTATTTCAATTTTATTTCAATCTTTCTTTCTAATTTCACTCTCCAGTCTCCAGTTTTACTTCAGTTTCTTTCGATCTATATTTCTCCCAATTTCACAAAATTCTGAAAATGACCTCACTAAATACTATAAAATCGATCTATAGTAGTCATCGTTAATCTTGATGATAGAATCTGGAAGAACAAAAAAGAAATTCACGTCTAGAAAGGAGTTGCGTCCGGTCAGCCAGCGACAACGGCCGCAGGCTCGGTTGGGGCCTGGAGCAGCAGGATGATGGGTCTGGTCTAATAGCGATGGAGACAAGAGAAAACTCGGTGCAGAGAAAGACGCGAGGAAGACGGGCAGTGACGGAGTTAGGAAAATTGGCGGCGGCATAGAGGCCGGAAAAATAGCAACGATGGAGATACTGTGTTTATATATATTTTTAGTTATTTGTCGGGAGTATGGCACTTCGATTTGTTGCTTTTGAAGAGGAACTAGTATTTGACCCTGTGCATTTGCACAAATGTAAATACAGTATTGTGAGTAATTTGTATCAATATAATGATTAATGATTTTTCTTTCACTTTTTTTGTAGGCCAAATTTACAATTAAAATAACTGGAATATTTATTTTATTATTTTGTTTACCAGATTGGATGAAACATATATTTTGGTATGTGTTTTTTTAATTATTTTACTATTTATTTAGTAATTTCAAATATGTTTTTTATTTTCCAAAAAAAAAATTAAATGTAACCACAATAATAACATCTAATCACATTATACGGTCAACACATTATATGGTCAACTATCAGTAATCAAAAGTTTAAAATGATTTTTGTAATTTTGAAGTGATTAGTGTGTTGATTATCTATTAATTAAATGAAAGGTTAAATAAACTAAAAGTAACGGCTTTTGGAGGGAAATGGTTATATTGCCACATAGGTAAAATTAAATAGGTTTTATTAAATGCTACTAGCCACTAATTATATATATATACATTGTTATAGAGAAAGGGTGAAATGGTCATTTACTGAAGATGGCACTGTGCAGATGAAAAATATCTTGGGCCAGCGGGAAGATTATTTAGTCAGCAATATTAGATTAAGAGACTTTTATCTCGAGCCCAACATTATCTTGCGGGCCACTATCATGAATACCAAACACAAGATAACCCATGATTACTGGGGTTATCCTACCTAATCCGGCCAGCTCTTGTTTGTTCCACCTACACACATAAGATATCAAGTCCAAAATTACACTATTTTCACATCTACCCGCTCATAGAATACACACAATTCCTTCACTCAGAGGAAAAAAAAAGTAGGTGAAAGAAGAACCAGAAAATGAAAGCACATGCAGTAGTAATCCCATACCGGACACAGGGCCACATAGGCCATAGCCCCCATCCTCAGACTCGCCAAGCTCCTCCACCACCGCGGATTCTTCATCACAAGCCTTTTAAAGGTATGTAATGTATGTATGGCTTTCTATTCTTGGACCTTGCTAGTTTTATTTATTATATGTTAGCTTGTGATATTCATCTATATATATATATATATATCTCACTCACTAGTATATATTCATGCCTCCCAAGTGCAAGGTGTAATAAATTGCATATACAACAGCTAAAAACAACAAATTCTTGTCTGGACTATATCCTTTGATCAACTCATCAATAATCAGAGGATTTAACTTACTTATAGCTATCCGTAAATTTCATAATTAACACAGCTCAAAATTTAACTTCATCTTACCGGTTGGTTTTGCGGACAACCGCTGCTTTACCAACGGCTATCTCGAGTGGACATGGCTTGCCTCGAATGGCTGGACTGGAGGCCCCCCAACTCCGTCCTGTACATTAATTTTGGCAGCATCACGCCGCTATCCCAGGCGCAGATGGCGGAGTTCGCGTGGGAACTCGCCGGCAGCGGCCACAATTTCCTGTGGGTAATCCGGCCGGATCTGATTAAGGGGAAGGGTTCGGTGTTGCCGGAGGGGTTCGCGGAGGAGATGGGGGGCAGGGGGCTGATGGTGGGGTGGTGCGATCAGGAGAGGGTGCTGGGGCACGGCGGCGTGAACGGGTTCCTGACGCACTGTGGGTGGAATTCGACGGTGGAGGCGGTGGCGGAGGGGGTTCCGATGGTGTGCTGGCCGTTCTTCGCGGAGCAGCAGATGAATTNTTTCTTTTCTTTGGAGCACTTACCAACGAGGTCCTATCGATGAACTCGAAACTGCCCAGTTCAAAACAGTTTAGCTTGGTCAAAAAATACCATACCATACCCCCACCTAAAAGAACCAGACTTCGACCTTCCTTAATAAGGTTTTGTTAGACAATTGGCTGTTAGCGGATTGTATTAGCTGTTTTGACCAGCTGATAGTGTTAGTTGTTTTGACTAGCTGATTATATTAGCGGTTTATAAAAATATGTTTGGTAAAATTAGATGTTTGTTATTAGCTATTAATATATCAAACTATTTGTAATACACTTTAATATATATTTTTTAGATTATAATTATAATCACCTTAAATTATAAATTATTTACATATTTAGAAAATTGAAAATTAATTAATAATAATATAATAGCAGAAAGATAATTTTTTTGCCTTGAATATTTAAAATGAAGAGTCAAACAGTAACTAAACAAAAGATTTGAAATAAATAGTGACATATTAATATTGTTATTTACAAATAGGAAATAATGAATATTTAACACTCAAGACAAAAGGATAATAAAAAATAAGGCTTGATAGTGTGTATGCATTTTAAACAATAAGAAATAATTAATACTTTACACTCCACACAAAAAGAAAAGAAAAAGGCGTGAGTGTCCAATGTCCAGGCATTTTAAATCATTTAATTATATGCCCCAATTTAAAAAAGCTAATGTGAAACACTCCAAGGACCAGCATTTCCAAATTTGGCTTTTTGGATAAAAACGCTGCACTCATAAGCTATTTTATTGTCAAACAAGCTAATTTTGGTTAAAAAGCTAAAAATTGGCCAAAACACCATTATCCAAACAAGGCATTAATGGACGAGAGGATCTTTTTGCCATTTGATCATTTAGACCATCTTCGACCCTTATTTCTACTCTAGCGCGGACTTTACTCTACTCTAGAGTAGAGTTAAACATTCATCTCCAGCCATTATCTCTACATTTTACTCTACATCAAATATATTATTTTTTATTTATTTTTTATTTCAAATAAAATGATATATATATATATATATATTTAATCTTATATAAATTTGTTGTACCTAAATAATAATAATAATAATATTTATTTTTATTCATATGTTGAATTTTTATTCATATGTATCATTTAAAATTATAAAATTATAAAATAAACTTATACTACATCAATAAATAAAAAGTACAAAATTATTTAGCATAAAAATACATTACACAAAGTTATTTAGTAAAAAAATACATTTATTAATACACATTAGTAATTTTCAAATTTATTGTTTATAGCTCATGACTTAAAACTGAAAATTAGTTTATATGATAAAAGTGTTTGGTAAAACTAGTGCATAGTCGGTGCGATGCACCATGCACGGGACACATATATTAAATCAGTCATTTCCATAGGGTTTGTTCGTTTAGGCACAAAAATTATAGGGTTGAATCATCCATTTTCCACCTCTTTTAATTAGTTGTGTTTATTTTGGCCAGAACATTAATATGTTAAAATATATTATTCCACTAACACGTTATACTAATATAAATTTGATTTTAGAATATATACTTATTATTCATTGATATAAGAAAAAATAAAAAGTTTACTTATTCTTGTTCACCATATAATACCCATTATTATTTTATTATAAAAAATTATTGTCATATAATGTCATTATTTGTATTTATAGAAGTTATAGAAGTAGTCTTCTTCTTATTAATTTATGTAATGAAAATTAAATTTTGTGTATAAATGTTTACAAAATGCACACATGCTTTTTAGGATTCAATTTTCTCATAATAATTAAAAAAAAAATGATTTAGCAATTTCCAAAAAATAAATACCTTACACAACCAAGATATTTTTCTAATTTCCATCCTAAAACTTTATAGTTTATTTAACATACTATGTAATAAATATATTTTGCAATAAATTCATTATATAAACAAATTAAAAAAGATAATAAAATAATTATCATGGTTGACATTATTATACAAATAGATCACATATTGAAATTTTAAAGAATAAATAATATCTTTTAAGAAATGTTCGTTTTTATATTATTAAATAAAGGTTACAAAAATTATCGACAAATATTAAATCATCAACTTGATTTTGCTTAATTAGTTGGAAGGTGAAAATTATTTAACATGTAACGGTTGTTTATAAATATTTTAAGATGAAAGTCATTATTTGTGAGGAAAAAAATTTAATAATATGGTTAAGATTTAAAATTTATTTTATGTTGACATGAATCACGGAAAATCAAATTGTAAATGAATATCAATAAAATTATCAAATTTAATAAAATTATTCAATGAAAGAGTTTTTTTTTTATCATATCTTATTTAAAAATGTGTATATGCAAGAAATTAATGCATATAATTAAAAGGTTTTCAAATAAAGTATACACTAGTATAATACCCGTGTATTACACGGGTGTTAAATTAAAAAGTTTTTGTAAAAAATATTAATTTTTTTTTAAAAAACTAAAATAATTTAATTTTATATGAAACATTACTTTGGGTTTTAATTAAATTGTTAAATTATATTTTTTAATCATAATAATTAAACACCCCTACATTAAATGAAAATATTAACCCGTGTTGATTTTTTTACTTATATCATATAAAAATATCGATATTATTTACTATTACCTAAGTACAAAAATATATATATCTTAAATGAATAGAAATAATATGGTGATATGTATATACATAAGTGTAGAATATATTTATTTAATATTAAGCAAGATAGATTAATTAACTCCAAATAAGATTACGAAGTATGAGAGTATGAGAGTTTGTCACTAGACTCAATGCATTTTAAAATTATATATAAAGGAGATGTTACCAAATTTTTGTTACTATTTTTAGTAAAAATTATTCTGCTTACGAGATATCCATTCTTCATCTTCATCTCTCTAGTCAACAAGTTTTCCTAACACTACCACCTACCAAGCGTGTAATTTTGTCGTAGCATTTGTGAAAAATGGCAGGCGTTGCCGCCGCTAATCCTACTGCCTCGCCGCGGCCCCACGTGCTCTCCCATAGCGGCGGAATTAGGGTGGACGATTTGAAGCGCATACACATCGGCGAGCTGTCGCAGTCGGAACTTCAAGTCCTATCCTCCTGCTCCGGCTCCGCATTCAACGTCCGTCGTACGGACGACGTCGTGACACCGCAGATCGACCGGTCTCTCTTCAACGAGTCCGCCGGCAGCCGCCGCCAGACGTATTCCCGCCTCCATGACCGGTCGCACTCCCGACTTCCCGGCCCCCACCACTCCCTCAAACCCCACCGGCATCCGCAGTCTTCTTCCGACCCCGTGACCCACTCCATCGTCTATTTTCTCAAGCACTTTCTGAACGGAAACTACAATCCGCCACTCCCTCCACCGCCGCCGGTGGAACATCCAGAAGCTGTAGCGGTCCAGATCGACGGCTTAGGGTATCTAGGGTTACAGGAAAATTCCAAAATTAAGCGGAAGAGGATGAGGAGAGGAAAGATAATGAATAAAAGGAAGCTTCTGGAGAATGGAGTCAGAGTAGAGCTGCAGGGAGTTAATGCCAGAGGTGAGGTGGTGGATTTTGCGGAGTTGGAGGAGAAAGGAGATGAGTTATACAGTGCAGAATTGCAGAAAAGGACTCTGGGATTGGAGACTGAGGAGGATGTTCAGGGATTTTTGAGTGGTTTGGAAGGGCAGTGGTGTAGCAGGAGGAAGAAGAGAAAGTATGTGGATGCTAGTTTGTTCGGATATGTTCTGCCGATTGGCTGGAAGCTCTTGCTGGGACTTAGGAGACGTGATTATCGCGTCTCTGTTTATTGCCGCCGATGCATAAGGTGGTGGCCTCCCAAATGTTCTTCATTATTTGTGTTATTCTCAAATGCTAATGCTATACTGCAAAAACTCAAATGATATTTGCTTTCGCTTGTGTTATGTTAGACTATTATTTGTCTATGTCTATTTGGGGGGAACTCGTGTTAGAATATGTGGCTTGTTAGTTTTCTTATTTGTACTGTATTTTCAAGTTTTCCTTCATTCTTATGGCATGGGCTTTACGTTGATTCTGGATTGTTACATCTGCATTCATATGATGTGAGTTGATAATCTTTAGATTGCGGTGGTTCTTGGATTACCTTCCTATTTATAGGGAATAATTTTGTCCATTGTAAATAACCATCACCATGTTATCTGCTTCAACATACTACTGATATTTTGAAGTGTGTACGTTTTTTCAGTTATCTTGGGAAATGTTTTGTAATAATACACATTCGATCAAACCTTTTATGAGCTAGATGAAAGTTACTTGCTAATGATTTTCTTTTGTTGTTATCTTTCGCTCTATCTATGATTGTTATCTTAGTATGTATTACCAGCCCTTGCTATTCCTACTTTTTTCACAGGGCTAACTATCCCTCACATCTTTGCTCTCATGATCCTGACATATATGAAATCTGCCACACGCTTGAAGAGTTTTCATCAGATATATCATTTAAGTTTTATTAATATTATCTCAGGATTGATTCTATAATGATGATATGATACCAAGGGAACCTTTTCGTGGTTGTACTCATTGTGGCAGCCTGCGCATGTGCCTGTTTCCTTTTAATTATCTTACTACCATAGCATATATGGTTGTGTTCAAATTTGTTAAGGAGAATGTGACATTCAGTATGTTTTAAGACAGTCATCAGACAGAATTTGTTGGGATTTCATTGGGATTTTAGGAACTTTTGGTTTGTACTCTCAGTATCTAGGCTTTGCAACTTATTAGTGACAGATGCTTGAAATCCATTATCAGATAGGATGTATGCTTTGAATACGTGACTTGAAAAGCATTGTCATGTTTGAAATGTATTGGCAGTATTATTTGTTATTTTCAGATTTTTACATTCAGTGAATCCAGTTGCTACTTCATCGTTTTTTAGGTTGATTGATTTATTTCAACCTTCTAATTTGGTTTATATTCTTTATCTGATCCCAGTCCCACTGGACAACAGTTTCTGTCATGCAAAGAGGCTGCATCTTTTTTGAAATCCTATTTTTCGGGTACCGAGGCAAAACAAGAAAGGGAGCAAAAGACTTGCAGCATACAACAAGCCTACATATTGTCTTCTGGGAAGGTAAACATGTTCATACCCAGTTTCTTTTTTCTTTTTCTTCAATGTTGCAAATATTTATGTGATGAGTTAAAAATTTAAATGGTGTTTGACAGGATGAACTGCCTGGTGATGGGACAGACAATATGGCCCATGGTAAAGTGTCCCATTTAACTCTTGTCATAGATGCATCAAATTCAGTTGGCATCGAGGATTGCTTGATGGGCATAGATAACCTCCCCGAAGTTCAAGTTAAGGATATATTTGAGTGTTTCAAATGCAATCTCACATTCGATGAGAAAAATTTGTATTTGCAGCATCTCTTCTCGTTCCACCAGAATAGCACTAAGAGGTACAAGTTTGGGACATCTATTGGTGAGGGTGTGATTATTAAAAACGGGAAATACGAATGCCAGTTCTGTCACAAGGTCTTTGACGAAAGGCGTAGTTATAACGGCCATGTGGGTGTTCACGTGAGGAACTCTTGGAATCATCCTGATAAATTATCCCTTGCTGTAAATGTCCTACAAAAAGACGAACCTCCGCCGCTGGATGCAGTTCCCTCAGGGTCATCTAAAATGGATGTCTCAATTGAAATTGCTCGTAATTCCACTTTCGAGCCTTCCAGTATTGTCACTTATGAACAAGCCCCGGCTGATCAATCTATAAATGTACTGAGAACCGAAGAAGCTCGTTTAGAGATCACTGAATCTGTCAAAATTCAGGAGGAAGATCACAATAGTGACCGGGCTGTGACTGAATACTCGAGTCATGGTAATAAAATCATGATGGAAGATCACGACATGGTCAAGAATGATTTTTCATGGGATGTGAATCTTAAGATAGATGCTGGTTGCATAAATAAGTCTGAGGAAGCAAGGTCGGGAGAAAACATTAATAAGTTTGAAAACAGATGTTTGAACCCAAATCACAGTAATTTACAAGAAACACCTGCGTTAACAGTTGGAGATGTTGATTTCCAGGATGGGGTTTCCCCCGAGCCTTTGGCCCAATCATTTCAATTCTTCCCCACCTTCGATACTGTGTCAAATAAGGTAACATATTGGTCTTCGTTCTTATGTAAATGAGAGTAAATTTTAAAAGCTCTATCCTGTTGGAAATTTTATGCCAAAAGTTCTAGGCTTTTAGCATTTTAATTCTCTTACCCTCATTGACCGACTATCTTTTTGACTTCTGAAAAAAGCAGTTTTCAGTACTGTGTATTTTATTTTTATACAGAATTATGGGAGTTTTTTCTTTACCCCATGAGAGATGACCCGCAGCCATACTAGCTTCATCATAAGTATGCTAAAGCTGATTCTCTATTATTATGCTGTGCTTATTGGCAGAAAGAACATGAATTTTCGGTAGTTGATCAGAAGCTTGACAATGTTACGGGGTTTGAAGAACTGAGGTTTGAAGATTTAGATCCTTTTAAAGATGGTTTTGAAAACGGGCAAGAGTTATCATCCTTGCCAGGCAGACATATGAACTTTGAGAATGCCAGTGGGATAGCAGACGAATTTAATTCATCTGTTGTATTCGGTTCAGAGGAAGTTATGATGAACACAGTGGACATAAATCAGCTGACAGTGTGTGTGTGGTGTAGAACAGAGTTCAGACTTGAGGGTATTGAATCAGAAGCTCCATCCAATTCTATAGGCTACATGTGCCCTACGTGCAAGGCCAAGATATCGGGGCACTTTGGTGGAGTTGGGCTGTCAATGGATCCTCATGATTTCTGAGTGTGTCCACTGTCCGGAGGTACCTTTTTTTGCATGTTGATCTATTGTATTTCTATGACTTGCTTGTAATTTCATGATTGTGTCAACAATAAGATTAAAGGGTCTTTATCAGGTTACCAACTATGATTTCTTGAGTAACAGTGCCCTATTCATAATTTCATATCCTCGGAGGAAGGTATTTCTATTACCGATCAGCCTTTCGTTCTCCATTGGCGGTTAAAAAAAATGTGTTTGTTAAGAAACGAAAGAAACCAAGTGAGGAAAATAAAAATATTGGGGTCTGTACGCAAAAAAAGTTATGTAAATCAGTTCATTCAAAATTTACCAACTACCAAGTTAAGCTTAAGGTGTCCATTAAGTTTGTTTTGTTAGAGTTAGTATTCTATTTAAGTGAGTCCTTAGTCTTTCGTGTAGTTGACGTGAGAAATAAGATTGTTTTTTCGACTTTTTTAGCTTTGCTCGAGATTAATTCCTGAGTTCTTAGAGAACATAGTGTTTTTTTCTCTGTTTTTCTATTTAATAATGTTTCGTTTCTTTTACTTTGACCCAGACGCACACACATGCTAGTTAGGCCAAACCTGAGAGTTAGAGCTGTATTTATCACTAGATATTTTTATCAGGAGCTTCAGAGCATTATACTTCATGTCACATCTCTGCCTCCTAAGATTTGTGTGTTGATCCAATAGTAAAACCATTGAGAACATAGTATAGAACTCATATATCTCATACATTAACCATTAACACAGACCAAATTAATTTACTAGGCGTCCTATATTACCTGTAATTCCCGCAAAAATCAATACATGAATCATTAGACGCATACATATCTTGATCAAGTTGTATTGTGGTAATTGCAATAGCAAATATGTATGACAAACCTTCTGTGTGTTGTGCTCATTATTTTGTCCAACAGAAAATGACATAACCAAGTGTTGTCGAGGACCTTTACTCTTATTCTCCATTTGGTGAAAAAAGTCTAAACCAATCACCAAAGTTGATTGGGATATATATATGTATATATATATATATGTATATATATGCTGCTTTTTTTCAATGGGTATCGAACAAAATAATTCCATCTTCTAAAAATATACAATCTCCTATAATTCCACGTAACAACAAGTCTCCACACACACCCCACCCCAGGGGTGAAGAGAAGAAGAGAAAGAAAAACATTCTACTGTTCACAGTTTACTATATATAGGAATTCTTTAGAGCCAGCAATAACTTCTTTATGGAATCATCAATAAATTAATTTATTGACACTAGTCCCAAGTATAACTATTTCAAGAAATATATCAATGCATCAATTGATTATAATTGCCATATTAGAGCATCTGCAATGCTTTGGGTTTAATTTTGCCTATGTGGCATGTTAATAAACTCAAGTCTCGAATGGCATGGATAAAATAATATAAAATTAACAAAATTCACTCAATGCAAGAAATTAGGTCTCTACTTGGGTCTAAAATAGACCTAAGTGTTGACCGGGTCTCTTTTTCTTGCTGCCACATCAGTAGGACCCAGTCTACTTGCACTTGCATTAGAGAATATATTTTTTTAGACTGCGTCTAGTATCTAAGTGGCATATATTTTTTTTTTGATTGAACCCAAAACAATGTGGATGCTCTCATTTAATTGCTCCATTGCAAAATTAATTCTATACATGTCTCAAAAAACCGTTTTGGAGAACCCAGAGTATTTTTACACGAAATAACACGAGAGTAAATATGGACCATACACCTTAAAACACAAAAAAGAACATATATGGAATCTGATTCCAAGACCTAGTGTGTAGTGAGAATAAAGCAAACAATCCAAAAAAAAAAAACTCCAGAAGAAAACTAATGTGCATCCATTATATTAACACCCTGATACTCATTTTCCTCAGTTCTTCACAAAATGGCGAGTAAGAGAGTGAGATGCAACTACTGTGGTATGCACACATCAGTGCCTTCAAAAACACACACAATTCAGTGTCCCATGTGTCACCACATCACCTTTATTCACCCTAATAATCCTCAAAATCATCATCATGCACATAACAAATCCATTCACCAGATGTCCGTCAGGTGCAAAGACCTCATCAACCGAGCATCAACCAATATTAGCACGATGATAGCAACTATGAATACTCACTCGGGCCTCGGGGGCCCACTGGCTTTTAGCTACCAACAAACAAAAGATATAATCTCACCTTCGCTCGTTCCAGCCTCGGTTTATGGGAGAAAACGAGCAGTGTTATGTGGAGTTAGTTACTATGGACAAACGTGCAGGCTAAACGGGACTGTCAATGATGTTAAGTGTATGGAGTTTTTTCTCAACCAGAGAGCCGGTTTTCCGAGTGAATCCATACTCATGCTCACTGGTAAGACATATTTATTTATTTATTTATTTATTTTATTTTTCTAACAACTTCAAAAAAAAAAAAATTATTTGCAGAAGAATCTTCGGACCCATCTCTGATCCCGACGAAGAACAACATTCGTAAAGCCTTACAATGGCTGGTCCAAGGATGCCAGGCTGGAGACTCATTGGTTTTCCACTACTCAGGCCACGGCTCGCAAATGGAGGATTTCAATGGAGACGAAGTTGACGGGTATGATGAGATGATTTGGCCCGTTGATCATCAGACGGAAGGGAAAATAATAGACGACGAGATTAATGCCACGATCGTGAAGCCACTGCCCAGAGGAGCAAAACTTCATGCGATTGTAGATGCGTGCCATAGTGGGACCGTACTCGATCTACCGTTTGTTTGTAGAATGAATAGGTGAAGTATGTTAATTAGGTATTGTATTATCTGAGTTGCGAGGAACCTTAAAAAAATGAGGAGATTTTTTTTTTTTTTTANATTTTTTTTTTTTTTTTTAATTTAATCTTTTATTTGTTTATTTGTTTATGCTGAAGGGATGGGCTCTATATGTGGGAGGATCACAGTCGGATTTCAAGTATCTATAAAGGCACGAGTGGTGGACTAGCTGTGTCGATTACAGCGTGTGACGATCATGAGGTTTCGTGGGATACAACGGTCAGAAAACAATCTTTTTTAGTTTTTTACGATAGTCGTATGTTATTTTTTTCTCCTTTGCAAAGTCAATTGGCTATGTTTGGTAATAAGCTAGCTTATAGTTGATAAAGTGAATTTTGAGTTACAGTTGATAGCGTATGACTTATGGCTGAAAAGCTACCTTACATGAAATTACAGTTGAAATAAAAATTTCAATGGGCTTATTTGAAAAGCTACCCAAGAAGCTTGTGAGATAGGCTTGAGTTTTTTAAAAAACCTTGTCCTACCAGACCAAGCTTATTTGAATTCAGGAAGCTTATAAGCTAATAAAATAAGCTATAAGCTAGCTTATATGCTTACCAAACACAACCATAGTATTGTTTCATCAAGCTGCCAGAATCGAAATAGATGTTTATTACATGCTATTCCAAATAGTTAATAGAAATGTATTTGAGAAATGTAAATTAATAAACGAGATTTTCTTGATTAAGATAGTTGAATTATACTTGCATAGGCCTTGTCTGGGGATGCCCCAACTGGTGCCATGACGTTCAGCTTCATCCAGGCGGCACAGAATGAGCCTCGACTTACATATGGCTGTTTGATAAACACAATGCGCAGAACAATTCGCGAGTCTGAAATGGGATTTTCCCAAAATGGCCCTGTCAGGTCATTCTTGAAGAGAGCTTTGAAACCAAAATATCCACAGGTTATATATAAATCATTTTGATAATTAATTGCAAAGATGATTCTTAGTTATTTATAGCACGAGTTTTTTAACTTAATAGCAAAGTACCGGTTGTGTGCCTTCTTAAACAATAGCTTTAAGCAAAAACACACTTATTACGGCAACTTTCCAATGTCTGTTGTATGAACAAAATGGAAAGAAAACAAACAACATATACATGATCAGTGTAAAATCCTTATTCAGATAACTGCTATACCTACTAATTTAGTTGATGATCTTCAGATTTTCTATTTCCAAATCTGACTACCACCCTTTTCGTGTTTGGAATTTTCTCAGGAGCCGCAGCTGTCCTCATCAGAGAAATTTGAGGTTTACTCAAAAGAATTTTGGCTGTGAGAGATATCATCTATTTAAATATCTGTAAGTTTTTATGTGTGGGTCAAACTCAAAATGTTTTATGTTTGGTCAGAACATTTTGAACTACTAGCATAACATTAATATATTGTATCTGCTAGGCAAAATGGAAAAGTTTTGATCTGCACTTTGCTAGAGTAATAGATAAATATAAAAATAACTGGAACCAAGATAAAAATAAAAAAAAATCATCCTATAGTAAACACAAATTGTACAGTTTAGATACAAAACAATGTGATGATCTCTAACAATAAAGATGGACATATTCATTCCCATAATGCTTATATCATTAAAGATTTTGTCTGGGGCAAGTGAACAAATTATATAGCTTATGGAACATATTGAAACATATTTGGTGGAAAACTGAAATTGATTGCTGGTAGAATAAACAGACCTCCATGGTCGTACTAAACTAGAAAAAAACAAAAGAAAGTTGACTTTATGGTTTCTTGTTTGGGGTCTGGAGGCTGAGAATTGGGGTAATCTTGTTGGGTTGATTTGTATTAATTTTTTCTTTTTATTGTTTAATGATAAGTTGGGGAGAAATGAGAGTGGCCAAAGCGCCCGCTTCCCAGCGGGCCTAACATCACAACTCGGCGCAGGACGGGCCAACCCGCGGGCCTAAGTGCGTCTTAAACCAGATAGTAAACAACACAACACAAATAACTGTGGATTAAAAGATGAGTAAGCAAACGAAATCCAATTATGCTGAAACATTGTGTGCACAACCTTCTCGACAAAGAAGAACCTTACAGTGGATCACTCACCTCAAACAAATGTTGGACGGCGCTAGAATTAGGTCGGACATGAAACGACGAATTTTATACATGTGTACATTTTACGATTTTTACCAATTAATGCACTAAATTTGATGTCTGTCAATGAAAAAAAAAAGGACCAATATAGTGAACCAAAATAAAATTTTGTTATGTTACATCACCAACTCTCCTCAAAACTGGATCAGAACTGATTGAATTGTTAAGCTAATTGATATTTTTTAACTGATAAAGATCCAAATTGTTAACTCCTCCCAACACATGCTCTAATCCCAACAAATACTGAAAATTAATATAGCAATCCTACACAATTCTCCAACAGCAGCTGCTTAACTACCTCCTATCCTAGTATACAACACATACAAGCATCCAAACTGTACATACACACACACACACACACACACAAACCTTCAAGCAGCAGAAGCTTGCACGAGGCGCGCACGTGAGGACCCATACCACCGACTGTAGCACTGCCGGAGGTTCGGCCAATCGGAGGCCGGGCATCGGGTGAAGTGATGGACCCAAACAGACAGGACACACTCTTGCTCCTCCTGCTCCCCAAGGCTCGAGATTATCTCTTCCAACGTCATTTCCAATTCTGTCCTTTCCCCCATGCTTAGAACTGGGGTATCTGTGCCGCTGCTAGCACGGCACAGCAGGGGCAGCCACGTCATTAGCAGCTTTATCTTGGTTTCATTGGTGAGGTCGGGCTTTGGGGGCTTGCTCGTTTTAGTTCCGTCTTTTTTGTTATCTTTCATTTCTTTTGCTTGCTTGATCAAGAATGCTGCATGAAGGGATTTTCGTGGAAGATTATATTATATTGATTCGCATAGGTAGCTGATCAATTAATAAGACAACATCATTGTTCAAAAAAGAGTTGTAAAGCTGCTATTAGGCCTAACCGTTTTGGCCGTCGTCATTCTTTTTCAATATAAAAGTATGATATTTCATAAGCATACAATTTTGTTAGGATCAGACAAGAACTTGTCGAACAAGAAACATCTTAATTGAGGGGATTAGCAGTAAGCCATATAATTTTTACCTGATATCTTAACGAGCGAGCCCTGCAGTCGGGCCTCGGCTGATAGAGCGAGCCCAGCCAAGTTAGAAGCCGAGGCCCACATACAGATCGCTTCCTCCTCACATCCACACGCCGCCATCTTTCGAGCCAGCCACAGCAGCTCCGCCGCCAGCTTCTCGGCCGAGATCCCCGGCCCACCAACTACGCCCCTCGAGTTGGCATATCTCCACGCAGCCCGCCCATAATACCCTACCCCTTTAATCAAACGGCTCGCCCTATTGTTGCTACAGATGAAGATTTCGTCCCGGGCGCAGTCGCCGCCGCCACTCTGCCCCTGCTCCGCCGCCGCCGCGGCCTCGATCTGGCGCAGCGACCTCGTGAACGCAGATGAGAGAACGGCGCAGTTGACCTCCCTCAGAACCTGACTGCCCTCGGACAAATTCTCGTCGATGAGATTCTCGGTCAGCAACCTAACAACTTCGTATTTCCTCGAGCTCACCGGAATTTCGCTCATTATCAGCAGCAGCTGCGACAGAGCCCTGGAAACACCGAAATCTCCGACGGCGGCGGAGGCGTAGAGGTCTCCTTTCGCCGATTTCGGAGGGTAATTGGCCGATTCCTTGCGGTCCGGGGTCAAAGGGGAGAATAGAGAGGGCAAAAGGCTGAGGGAGAAGAGGAAAAAGGAGGCGAGGATGGAGCGTAGGATTTGGAGCAGTGCGTATTTTGGCGCCAAGTGGAGGAGGGATTTGTCGGCATGGATGAAGATTGAGGTTAGCAGATTTCTCAAAAACAGAGGAGCTGTGCAAGGTTTTTCCATTATCAACGAACTANATAAAACTATAAAGAAATAATTCTATGGCTCGAAATTTATGGCAAATTAGCCAATCAGTTAATTTCCTTATTGCATTTTTTATGGACGTAGGTTTATTGTTTTTGTTTTTGTTTTTTTTTTAAATACGGTACACACTAATGTGGAAACGCAATTGAAAGTAATAATTGAATATTGAGAAAGGAAAAAAAAATAAGGGAAATGAAAGACAAATTATTGGAATGTGGTCATAATCGTACTAGAAAAGTCTTATTATAGTGGCAAATTTTCGACCGTAAAACTAAAAAAGATGTCGGACCTTTGAGATTGATGATTCTCATATGCTAGGCGTGACCTGTCTTAGGTAGACATGGTCAATGGGCGGACTTCCACTGGGTCGTCGGGCCTACACAGATCCGACTTGAATGTAAGTACGGCCGATTTACAGGCCAACGGTTTTAGGCCGGGCCAGTAAACTGGTAGTTTGGGACTAAAGGTTCATAGAGAAAAAAAATTTAAAGTCTGGGCAGGACCAACTGGGCTTGCTGTCAAAAAAATCATACAAGAGACCTGCAATCGGCCCGGTCAAACTACGGGCTTGGGTTTGGACCCGTTGATCACGGGCCGATTCAGGGTTAGATCCGAGTCAAATTGGCAGGCCGGTCCGACCCTTGGCCATGCTTAGTCTTAGTTGTCGATAGTCTATACATAAATAATTATACCGAAATTTCTTTTCAGGATGTTTATTTTTTTTTTCACTTTCATGCTTTTAATGGTTTCTGTTCGTTAACTAGTGCACGACTTTGTGTGTCAATACAATGACTTAAGTATCGCAAAGAAAATTAAAAAAACAAAAGAGACAAAGTGGAGCCACATATGATTACGCTCCCTTTAAGATAAAATACTCCGTATATTATTCACAGTTTACGACTAACGTCTCTAAAGTAGAAAGGCTTTAGTTTTGATTTGTGTACAGTAATTCAAATACACAAACATTGAACAAACAACGCTCGAAGTTTCAAAACTCTAAGCTCTTAAAATATGATATATGAATGATTTTACGTTTATAGGAATTGATACAAGTCCAGGGTGGTCATTGTGTCAATAGATACATTTCGAAACGTGTCTGGTCGTCGATTAGTACATTTTTGGCATGAGAAGGTCCGGGTCGCAAGCTCGCCATGAATTGTGGCTCCGCGTGCCGAAAGCCCATACACACTCTTCCGCACTCGAAATATTGTCTGGTTTTTCCCTACTCATTTCAACGAACACTTTTACAGTTCTAGCATGCCTTATAACTCATTTGGCTTGTCCAGTAACCTTTGCATTATTTAAACTTAATTTTGAGTTGCATAAACTCAATTTTCTCCATATTTCAACTTTAGAATTAATTTTTTATTCACCTTAAAATAGTTTTAAATTTTTATTCTAAGTCTTTCGGTGAAAAAAAATAGAACCGTACATCAGCACAAACCCAAATTTTCTTACAAACCTATAATAGCCTTTTCCAATAATAATAATAATAATAATACATCAACTATTACATATTATCACCAGATGAAAGGACATCATACAAACTGTATTATAAATTGTTGACTCAATTAGCCTAAAGAGAAAATTAAGAGTATATATGGTCAGATAGGTTTACTATCCTATCCTTTCATCCTTGATATCCTCTTCAAAGAATACAGTACAAAATATCATCATCCACATTCCCAAACGATTTGCCAAACTTATACCACCATATACTTACAAAAGAAATGAGATATACTCCAAATTTATATTGCAAATATAAGCAACCACATAAGGTTAGGCAAACTAGTAGGAAGAATGTAACACAGCATCATCATTCAAAAGCCAAAGACATGAAAGTATCGTCATCCAAGAGACTTTCAATATCAAATAAATCCTCCTCGGGGTAAATTATATTTTCGATGCTTTCTGGAATCGTATCTGAAGTCTCCTGAAAAGATACAGATGAAAAACTATTACTAAATTTTGACTGAACATATTCAAATACGATACAAAAAGTGGAAAGAATCAGCACATCAAGAACCAAAACAATAACAAATATCTTGATTAACTTTCAGATTGTATAAATGAGGTTATGATATGATATATACTAAACAGTAACCCTATTGTCTCCATCATATCATCCAACAAAGTTATATAAGAGCTTACTATCTTTAAATTAAACTTCCTAGCGGTTCAATGTTGTACCTAATCAAAACCACCAATGCTAAATGAAACCTAGAATTTTGTGCCTTAATAATTTGAGAGTTACACAAGGAAACAGACAAATTTAAAAAGCAGTTTGCACACACATGGATGTACCAGTTAATTCTATTATTAGCTGAGCAGAGTTCAGTGATGAGGCCAGGCCATATAAATGTATTGGATTTTGGAAGATACTACAGAGTAAAATATTCTCGGTCAAAATGGTATGCATGCTTCTGAGTAGTCTCTTCATGAGAGAATGAAGGTACAAATCACGCTGAAAGACTGACTTTCAAAGGGTTAAAGTAGCCAACCAGATTAGTACAAGTCATTAGCTTCTTTCTGCATTCTAATGGGTTCGAATTTGGGTGCAGAATTAAAAGTACATCGTTTAGTCTCCAATTGACACTACCAAAAGACCTACAGTTTACCAAGAGAAAAGCCAAAAGATGACTCATGCCATGAGTCAGAAAGTCCAAACTAACAGGGAGAGGGAGAGAGAGTGATGTTGAGTTATTTAAGAACAATTACAACAAATTATGTTCAAACATTACACGAGTATCTCTAAGAACAGTATTAAATTTTACTGGAATTCACAATAACCATAGCATGCTGAAAAAATAAATAAATAAACTACTCACCTTCAACACATAGCTATGCATACACTTGATTTAACAACATAATAATAGATACCTTAGTTTCTCTGAAGTCTTTAGCAGCAGTCAACAGCCTACGGTACTGAGCTCGAGCTTCAGGGTATTGAGTCATGGACTTCACCCTAGCAAGTGCATTTTGCATCCTCTCTTCAGTTTGCTTTCTCCCTTCTTTAAGAAAGTCATAATCATCTTCCTGTGAATAAGTGTCCTGAGTGTTCGGCAATTTTGGGACAGCATCAGACCGGAATCCACGTAAGCCACTCCCTTTACGCCTCCACCGCAGAATCACCTTCTCCAGTATCCCCACTGACCAGATAATAGTTTTATATTTCTTCCTGACCTGATGCCCCCTGAAGTGAGCCTATCAACCACAAAAAAAGAGAAATCAAAATGAGAATACATGTTAAGGGGAAAAAGATTCACTCGTAATTAAGAAGAAAATGCCAGTTACAATATGTAGAAGAATTGCTCTTTTAAAGATCTTATAAGTCCTTGAAAAGCGATCAGTAGCATCTTAAAAGCTTTACGAATAAGATCTCACAGTGACAGACTCCATTTAATTCTTATCATTTCAATCAAACATATGCCATTAGTTGACATCTTGAAAGACCCCATTATCTTACGCACCCCCAAGACTTCAATAACTCATATACAGAATAAGCGGACATCTCATATAAATCCCCATTACGAAATGAGAAATCCCTTCGACAAGTCAATGACAGAAACCCACACCTGGATCTTAACAACTTTCTGCCGAATTAACAGAAACTCCTTCCGCTTCTTCCAACCACGGAACTTTTTCTGGATACGCAATGCAGCAGCATTGGCCCTACCACCACTGGGCTGGCCCAAGCCAGAGGCCCTGGCGGCAGCAAGAGAAATAGCACGCTCATCTGCACCACGCAGCTCATCAAACTGCTTCCTCTGAAACGACTGAATCCGGAAGATCTGATGAATACGTGCTGCCGCCTGAGTAGCGTTACAGACAGCAGCAAGCGAATCCTTGAGGGAGAGTGTGTCCGGCACATCACCCTCGTTTGTCGGATATGCTAAACGTTCAGAGACTGTCTGTATGGCTTTGGCACTTGAAATCTCTGACGGGTGCTGATCCTCGACTCCGAGGTTTGAGAGTTGAGTGGTCAGGAAAGACTCCGCGAGAAATCCGGAAATCCCTTTGTGCCCACTGAAAGATGCCAAGTCAGCAGGGGTTTTGGCCAGAGGGCATTCGGCAGATGGGTCAGTGAGGGCCCCGGGAGATGCGCCCAGAGAAACAAGGGCGGCGACTGTCTCCTCTCTGTTAAATAACACAGAACAGTTATAATGAAGCATAATTTTCTTTCTTTTTTTCTTTTTTTTGTTGACCAATGTAATGGAAGCAATTAGGAAATGTTAATCTGAGATGTGATCTAGTATCAAGTGTGCAAATACAATTTTGGTAAGATTTACATAGCCCTTTCGTATGGTTGAAAAAATCATAATTCATCAACATCAGGAAAAAGTAATGCCTAATTTACTAGAAGGTTAAACAGCTAGGCAACTGAAATTCCATGCAGAAAGTAGGAAACACACACACACACACACACCTTTCCCATACAAAAGCTGTAAAAGTTAACAAGCTATCATAGTAGGTAGTAGACAGTGAGTGAAGTATGGGCAACAAAGGGTGGTTTTAGCTTCAGAAGCAACATTCAGGTGTTAGGTGGAAAAGAAAAATTAAAGCAAGGACCGTTATGTGTTTTGTATGACAAGCAGTTCAACCATTTTACCTGCCATAGAAAGCAGCCCAATGAAGTGCTGTCCATCCATTCACATCACGGAAATCTATACTGATACCTGAAACAATAATTGGCTGAAGGGCCCAACTGAAGCCAAGAGCAGCAGCCAAGTGCAAAACACCTTGACCCCATTCATCAAGAATGGCTAGACCCTTGCCATTTTCAGTTACTCTGTGCACAAGCCAAAAGTAAAACTTCTCCTTTAGCTGCTTTTCTAGGAGCACTTGCGCTATCCCCTTCAGCTCTGACGTGTCTTTATCTAAAATCAGCTTTTCCTCCTGGTTGCTCTCATCCTCCATCAAGGAAACAATTTTATTGACTATATTCTGTCTCTCATTGTCATTTTCAACTAAAGTTACACAACTAACGGGAGGTCCAAGGGACAACATCGTCTCAAATCGTTGATAAAGATGCATGACAGTTGCAGTATCCGCATGGCCATAAGCAGAACCCATATGGTTTGTTACAGACCTATATTCAAATTCCCGTATTTCACTACAAGCCAACCTGTTCGAACAAGTTACATAGAAAGGGACAAGTCCAGGTTTGTGAGGTGGCGCCGAGCAACTAATAACTCTGTCTGCTAAAACTTCAGCTGCAACCTCCACTTGACCAAACATAATTGACCATCTGCATTTTGACAACTCTTGTTTACTCTTGAGAAAGGTTCCGATGATAAGTACCTGCAATGTGGCAATAAAATAAATATATATATATACACACACACACCTATAATAGCAAAACCGACAGCAGTATAAGCATGGTTATGAGTTTTGAAGTATAAAATGCAATAGAAATACAACTCTCTCTTCACAAGATGATGTGAAAATCCATGAACAAAATATCTAGAAACTAATAGTGAATAGACTAGTCACCCCATATATATATATATATATATATATATATAAGGACTAATCAACAAGTACCTTGGTTTCCAAATCTGCATAAGCATAGTTTGGCAAAAATTCAACAATGCTAAATAGTTGGTCCTGAGAAATTGACGGGTTCAGTGTGTCTGTATCGGCTTGCAATGTACTAGGCATGCTAGAATCATACTCACTCCCCATGATACTCCACGAAATTCCATTGTCTGACAGCAAGTTCAGCTCACCAGATCCTCCAAGTTCATTAGCCATCCAACGGGAGAAGCTGTCAACTTTCTTCAGGCTTTCATCTTTCTGCAAGCCACTTATTAATGACTTTTTCATTAAAAATGAGTAGTTTTCATTTCCTATCGTGGTCACAACACTCTCCATATTTGGATTCATAGTGCTTTCAGTCCCTGAATCTAAAGGAGATATTTGAAGATTCTTTTGCAGAGACAGCTCATGGGTAAGGGTGTAAAATGGCTCCACGAAATTCTGTTGATTCAGAGGAAGAGATTTCTCCTCAAACAAGTCACATCCATGGTCAAGAGGCAAACTCAGTATTGAATTTTGGTTCGCGGGTGGATTGTGCAACGAACAGTCTCCAAAAGAATGCTGAATAAATAATCCAAAAAATCAATTCAGGAACAAATTGAGAGAAAAACATAAGCCAGTATGATATGCAATGAAGACGAGCTGGTATCTACATAATGGAACCACACTCATACAGTCAAAATTCAGATGGATCAAAACTGGAAGGCATTTTGTGTGGCCAATAAGAAAGCCATCTAAGTTGTTTGCATGACTTTAACAGCTGATCAGTGGTTCACAATTTAGGGAACTTTGAATGCTGAATTCCGGATACATACAAATGCAAGAATAGGTGAAAACTGATTTACATTAATAATAAATAGTGAATTATCGTGGAGCCCTACTGGTCAAACACTGAGCAGATCATCACTTATTCCATGCGTAATGAAACTTTATCCCCTATGATGATAGATGCCATAATTATCCAATAATTTCCGAACTAGAGTAACCAAAAGACCGTTAACTGTCTCATTTTCTGAATAGTTTTCCCACAAGACTGAAACCCACCCCAATTTTCAAGAGTAAAAACAAATGAAAAATTACGAAGGGAATAAACACACACAATTGTGGTGCATGCTGTAAAGTAGTATAACAATCACGGATAACATTTCTGGCAGATTCTCCATACAAAGGTAACAAAACCATTATTCTTTACTTATGGTGATATCATACCCCCCTCTCCACCAACCAAAAAAGAAAAGCAAAAAAAACACAAAAACTAAAAGGGAAAAATGAAACCCACAAAGTCAAGCAAAATAGAACAGATCATTGATTAGAGTGAGACACGCAAAAGCAACACTTTGTGATAGAGAACAGATTGACGAAAGCATTGAGGTGAATCTTCTCCAGCTACACGTTTGTGTTTAGTGGTTCATTGTTATGAAACTTTTAACGCATGGTTAATATGATAAAACAGAAACACCACAGTGAAAAACAAAAAAGAAAGAAAAGAAAAAGAAAGAAAACATGTAAGTACCTGCAAGTTGATGTGGACAAGCAGGGAGGAGCCAGATTCCGGTTTGTAAGCAATGTCACCTGTTCAGAAACAGCATCACGTTTTGACCCAAAAGTGCAACAGAGTTTCAACGTTCTTCAATGAAATGGATGACTTATGTTATATCTTTATGCTACCAGAAGTGGAGTTTCCAATAACTTCTTGCCAAGATGCCAAGTCAGCTGCTGCTTTGCCTCCAGATACAAAAGTGCTTCTGCTTAATTCTCGATCCGTGTGAGACTGGGGAAGTAATGCATAACTCAAGGAAGAAGCACTCTGTTCCCCTTCAAATAACAGGGCGTCAGAAAAACAGATTGTGAACAGCTCCAAAGTGTGCACCACAGCCAGATCAATGACAAAACATAAGTACGAGCAATATGACATTATACCTGGACTGGGGAGTTGGTTATACAAGCTCGATTGAACATAAGTACTTTCGTCTGTCAATGGTGACTCTGCATATGAATGAAATCTAGAACTTGCCTGGTGATTATCCTCTACAGGGCATTCTGTTAACATATATTGTTCCATAAAAACAACTGGGTGACAAGTAATTTTAGTGCCAAATTCTACTTGGTTCAGAGACCATTAAGAGATAACGGCAGGCACAGAAACTTTACCTGATTCAGCATCTTCATATGCAGATGACAATGTACTGCTGGGGCTAGTTCCACAGAAACTGGAAAACGGTAAGCTGTTATTTTCGGAGTTGGATGCAACTATATCATTGTTTCTAAGAGAGCTGGCGTTCATCTTATTACCCTGCAGAAGAAAAATAAAAGACAAAATATAATCTCAATATAACATAATTTTGCTTCCTCAAACCTAAAATTTATAACAAATGGAAGAACTTGAGTTTCTTCTGCAAGCAGACACATAGATAACGTGGTATTGGAATAAACAGTAAACACTTTAAGGTTAGCAATACAAAAACAAGGAGAACACATAGAAAAGTTGAGCATGACGCTACCATATTTCATAAACTTACTTTTCAAATGAAAAGACTTCATGAGCAGTTCATAATTTATTTGAGCAATGGGAATGTAGTTTCATGCCTGAGGCAAATTTATTTGAGCACTGTTACAACTTACAAAAATTCAATCAGTGGGGCACTGGGAATAACTGGAAATTTACTTATTCAGTTATTCATATTCTCAAGATTAAAAAAACAACCAATAACCACCACTGGAAGAGAACTATTATGATGTTTGTCCAATCTTGGTATCTTACCTTGACTTCCAGATAATGTACAAACACTATGTGCATGAGATCCCTGCAAGATTAGAAAACAAAAATTTATGGATACTTGTATGTTACAGTTGACATATTAATTTTTCAGGAACATGGTTAGTTGAATACTAAATTATCCCATGACAAGCAGATTTTGGCTACTGAAATATGAATTAGCATGGAAGATATATATAAAAAAAAAATGCAAAGGGAAATTAATAGATACATGAATCAGTAAGTCCAGGCAACAAATCCTGCAACATTACCCTTCACTCTAGGAAAAACCACGGGACAATGATACTTGAGGTTATATTGGCATGACTAGATTCCGTGCCATGATTAGTAACTTTATTTATATTCATATATATCAATATGTATACTAGGGTGGTTTATATATATAAAAAAACAAAAAAATCAAGTGGAGTAGTGGACAGAAATAAAAATAAATAAAAATTATGGACAAAAATCAAAAGCCCGTATTCTCAGAATACGTTTTTTAATTAATTTTGTTTAAAAAAACGTATTCTGCTAATACGTTTTAAAATTATATTTGTAAAATGTAAAAAAAAAAATATTTTCGAAAAAAAGTCGAAGTTCAATAAAAAAATAATAATTATAAACCGTATTTTCGGAATGCGTTTTTTTTAAAACCCTAAATCAATTTTAGGATTTATAAAACGTATATTCGAAAAACATATTATTTTCCTATAATTTAATTTAAAAAGAAAAAAAGAAAACCTATTAAACCGTATTTTGGGAATGTGTTTTCTTAAAAACCCTAAATCAATTTCAGGGTTTGTAAAACGTATTTGCAAAATACGTTTCTATAATTTATTTTTTTTTTTTTAAAAAAAAAGAAAACCTATTAAATGACAAATTTGACGTGCGTTTTAATAAAAAAATAAATATCTAAAAATGTATTCTTAGAATATATTTTTTGTCGAATTATAAATATGCAAATTTTGCTCAGATTGGAATTTGGGTTTTGTTCATTCACTCCGATTTTTTTTAACCTTAAAAAAAAAAAGGTTTCAACCGTCAATCAGGAAAAGAGGTTAGTTGTTATTTTAATGTAATATAATCACATTTTTTTGTTGTTTATGAATGTGTAAGAAATATTGTTGGGTTAATGAGTATTGTTTAGAAAACATTGATTGTTGATTTACTAGTTGTGTTAAATGATTATATTTCGTTCTTGGATGATAGGTTTTTGGTGTATGTTGAAAATTTATTCGAAATATGGATGAATTCTATGGTATTGTTGGATTATGGGTATTAGAGTTTCGGAAGATTATTTGATAAAAGAATTGCCAATATTTTTTTTGGTTGTAGTATTAATTGGGAATATTTTTTTTTGTTGGAGTAAAAAAAAATCATTAATTATATGCTGTTGTTGGAAATGAATTTTAAATTTAGAATGGTAAAAGTATAATTGAATTTTTTGGGTGTTGGATTAGTCATTATCTGCTATGTGTTGTTGTAATTGGGATGAATTAAAAGTGTTTTTTTGCAACAGGTATAAATGACGTATAGCGGTCCATACTTTCTTAATTTGTATTGGAATTTTCCCAAGAATTTGTTATGCGATTTTGTTTTATTTAAAGAACATCCGGATGGTTCATTTGTTATTGGGGGAAGATATCATATAAACAATTGGTAGAGATGATTTATGAAAGTGGTGGGTTTCGAGAATGTTGGAAAATTGAGGAGATTACTCTAATGGTTAGACAACACGATGTTTCGTGGAATGCCGGAAGAATCAATAACGATAGTGCTCTTCAATGGATTTATTACTTTCCTCCTATGTCCATTGTGTATTTGCACGTTGCGTTGGAGGCAATTACACAGGTTGGGGATGTTACACCTTGTTACGGGGGAGTGCTTGATGTTGAGTGTACGTCGACTTTGCATTTACATAATTTTGGAAAAGGGACAAGTTCAACAATGGGAAAATGTGAACAGGGAAGAAAGTGATGAAGATTTCATTCTTGGGAAAGATAATTTCACAGATGAGACCTCAAAAATCGAATAAGATAAATCGATAAATGAGGAGAGTGAACCCGAATTGATCGAAGAAGAACACCCTTTTCCTAGTGGTGGGCGCCACATATATCGCGAAATGGGTGAATAGCAGCCGTCGAAGATAGATGAGAACGAGTTTTGTTCTTCCACTTTGGAATGTGGACATTGAGACTATAGGTTTGGGTACAATTTTTAGGAGCAAGGAAGAAGCACAAATGGATATCTTGGCTTGGAACGTTGATAGGTTGAGGGCGGTTCGAACAAAAGATTCTAATAAAAAGTCATTCAAAGTGTTGTTCAGATCTAATGAAGATGAACCTTGTCTGTGGAGGGCTCGGGTGACTAAGTGCAAACGGGTTCATGAAATGTGGGAATTAACGGAATGGACTGATAGACACAGTTGTATGCAATCGGTCGAGAAAAATGACCACAAAAATGTAACCGCCAATATGATTTCAAATCTGGTAATGAATAAGATTGAAAAGCAACTGGACTACAATGTTAGCCTGATCCAGGCAGATGTGAAAAAGTGTTGAAAACTTTATGTCAGCTATAAGAAGGCACGGCACGGAAGGAAAAAAAAATCGATCGTGTGTATGGCAGTTGGGAATCGAACTTCGCAGAACTCCCTCAGTAAGCAAAAATTAATTACAAATATATGTGTTGTTTGTCACTATGTTTATCTATTTATGATTACGTGCAGGCTTTTTGCCGCGCTTCAAAAAGTGAATCCCACCATAGTTGTAGAGTGGGAATGGCAGGTGGGGAAATGGCGCATCAATCTCGAGACAGAGAATTCAAATTTGTATTCTGAGCGTTTGGTCCCGCCATTGAAACCTTCCATAGATGTCCGCCAGTTATTAGCATCGATGACACACATCTGCGTGGATCGTACAAGGGAAAATTGCTTGTGGCTATAGCACAGACTGCGAATGAGCGGCTATTGTCAATTGCCTATGCAATTGAAGATGAACAAAGCAAGGATAGTTGGTCATTTCTCCTGACAAATCTGCGGCTATATGTTGTCTTCGACAGAAAGATATGCGTCTTTCCGACAAGAACTCGCTGCATATCATCGGATTTGCCTTCGACACCTTCGAAGCAACGTAATTACTAAGTTTAGAAGTAAGAAAATCCAGAAATTGTGTTGGGATTTGGGTTCACAGTTGTCGGAGCGAAAGTTTCAACAGACAAAAGAGCAACTCAATGCATTTAATCCCACTGCACAAGATTACCTTTTCAAAATTCCTTTGAACAAGTGGACCCTGTTTGGAGATGAAGGACATCGATGTGGCACATTGACAACCAATATGTCGGAGTGTTACAACAACGTCTTGAAAGGTGTTAAGTTCATGCCTTGCAGAGCTCTGGTACACGCCACATTTAACAAAACTCTGGATTTGTTTGAACAGGAACAAAAGAAGTCCACAAAATGCAGGAGTCTCATTGCTAATGAGCACTATGCCGCCTTTTTGGAATTAGAGAAGACAACCGCAACTCATATTAACCGGTCTACGGGATAGTGGAAGAGGGAAAAACAGGTATATGGTTTTTTTTTGTCCATTTAAATTTTTGGTTTTTAATATAAATCACTAAGAAAAAACAGATACTAGTATATAGTATTTTGAATTGTAGTATCTAGTATCTAGTATATAATATGTAGTATGTAGTATAAGGTATATAGTATATAGTTTGTAGTGTGTGTAGTATCTGTTTTTCCCCAGCAATTTATATATATTAAAAACCAAAAATTTGAATGGACAAAAAAACAGAAAAAAAAAACCATATACCTGTTTTTTCCTCTTTCACTATCCCGTAGACCGGTTATCACCTTGTCCCTGGACCTGTTGACGTTCATACATTGCACATTATGAGTTGGGGCTGTATTCTCCAATTCCAAAAAGGCAGCATAGTGCTCATTAGCAATGGAACTCCTGCATTTGTAGACTTCTTTTGCTCTTGTTCAAACAAATCCAGAGTTTTGTTAAATGTGGCGTGTACCAAAGCTCTGCACGGCAGAAACCTAACACCTTTCAAAAAGTTGTTGTAACTCTCCGACATATTGGTTGTCAATGTGCCCCATCTATTTCCTTCATCTCCAAACAAGTCCACTGTTCAAAAGAATTTTGGAAAGGTACTCGTGTGCAGTGGGACTAAATGCATTGAGTCGCTCTCTGAAACTTTCGCTCCGACAACTGTGAACCCAAATCCCAACACCAATTCCGAATTTTTTTACTCCTAAACTTAGTAATCACGTTGCTTCGAAGCAGTTGAACGCAAATCCGGTGATATGCAGCGGGTTCTTGCCAATCTTCCAATGATTCCATGGCACTGCGTATGCCCTTATCCCTATCGGAAAGGACGCAGATCTTTCTGTCGAATACAACATATAGCCGTAGATTTGTCAAGAAAAATGACCAACTATCCTTACTTTCTTCATCCACAATCGCATAGGCGATTGGAAATAGCTGCTTATTCGCAGTCTCTGCTATGGCCACAAGCAATTTTCCCTTGCACGATCCACGCAAATGTGTGTCATCGATGCTAATAACCGGCAGGCATCTATGAAAGGTTTCAATGGCTGGACCAAACGCCCAGAATACAAATTTATGCGCCATTTCTCCACCCTGCCATTCTCACTGTACAACTGTGGTGGGATTCGCTTTTTGAAGCGCGGCAAAAATCCTGCACATTACAAAACGTAATCATAAATAGATAAATTAGTGAAAAACAACACCTATATTTGTAATTAATTTTTGCTTATTGAGGGAGTTCTGCGAAATTCGATTTCCAACTGCCATACACACGATCGATGACTTTCTTCCTTCCGTGCAATGTCTTCTTATAACTGACATCAACTTTCCAACACTTTTTCACATCTGCCTAGATCAGGCTAACATTGTAGTCCAGTTGCTATTCAATCTTATTCATTACCAGATTTGAAATCATACTGGCGGTTACATTTTTGTGGTCATTATTCTCGACCGGTTGCATACAACTGTGTCTATCAGTTCATTCCGTTAATTCTCACATTTCATAAACCCGTTTGAGCTTAGTCACCCGAGTCCTCCACAGACAAGGTTCATCTTCGGCAACACTTTGAATAACTTTTTATTAGAATCTTTTGTCCGAACCGCCCTCAACCTATCAACGTTCCAAGCCAAAATACCCATTTGTGCTTCTTCCTTGCTTCTAAAATTGTACTCAAACCTATAATCTCAATGTCCTCATTCCAAAGTAGAAGAGCAAACTCGTTCTCATCTATCTTCGACGGCTGTCATTCACCCATCTCGCGATATATGTGGCGACCACCACTAGGTAAGGGGTGTTCTTCTTCAATCAATTCGGGTTCACTCTCCTCATTTATTGATCTATCTGATTCGCTTTCTGAGGTCTCGTCTGAAAAATCATCTTCACCAGGAATCAAATCTTCATCACATTCTTCCCCGTTCTCATTTTCCAATTCTCTCATTGTTGAACTTGTCCTTTATCCAAAATTACGTACATGCGAAGTCGACGTACCCTCAACATCAACCACTCCCCCTTAACAAGGTGTAACATCCCCAACTTGTGTAATTGCCTACAACGCTACATGCAAATACACAATGGACATAGGAGGAAAGTAATAAATCCACTGAAGAGCAATATCGTTATTGAGTCTTTCGGCATTCCACAAATCATCGTGTTGTCTAACCATTAAAGTAATCTCCTCAATTTTCCAACCTTCTCGAAACCTACCACTTTCATAAATCATCTCTACCAATTGTTCATTTGATATCTTCCCCCCAATAACAAATGAACCATCCGGATGTTCTTTAAATAAAACAAAATCGCATAACAAATTCTTGGAAAAATTCCAATACAAATTAACAAAGTATGGACCGCTATACGCCATTTATACCTATTGCAAAAAAACACTTTCAATTCTTCTCAATTACAACAACACATAATGTCTAATCCAACACCCAAAAAATTCAATTATGCTTTTACTATTTTAAATTTAAAACTCATTTTCAACAACATATAATTAATGATTTTTTTACTCCAACCAAAAAAATATTGCCAACCAAAAAAAATATTCTCAATTAATACTACAACAAAAAAAAATATTGTCAATTATTTTATCAAACAATCCTCCGAAACCCTAATACCCATAATCCAACAATAACATAGAATTCATCCATATTTTGGATAAATTTTCAACATACACCAAAAAAAGAACAAAGTATAATCATTTAACACAACTATTAAATCAACAATCAATGTTTTCTAAACAATACTCATTAACCCAAAAATATTTCTTACACATTCATAAACAACAACAAAATGTGATTACATTACATTAAAATAACAATAACCTCTTCTCTGTACCGATTGAGGGTTGAAACCTTTTTTTTTTTAAAGTGAAAAAAAAATCGGAGTGAATGAACCCTAAAACCCAAATTCCGATCTGAAAATGAGCAGATTTTGCATATTTATAATTCGACAAAAAACGTATTTTAAGAATACGTTTTTAGATATTTATTTTTTTATTAAAACGCACGTCAAATTTGCGTTTAATAGGTTTCTATTTTAAAAAAAATTAAATTATAGAAACGTATTTCGCAAATACGTTTTACAAACCCTAAAATTGATTTAGAGTTTTTAAGAAAACGCATTCCCAAAATACGGTTTAATAGGTTTTCTTTTTTTTAAAAAAAATTAAATTATAGAAAAATAAAACGTATTTCGAATATATGCTTTATAAACTCTAAAATTGATTTAGGGTTTTAAAAAAAAAACGCATTCTTAAAATACGGTTTATAATTATTATTTTTTATTTAACTTCGACTTTTTTTCGGAAATAAAATTTTTTTACATTTTACAAATATAATTTTAAAACGTATTACAAGAATACGTTTTTAAAAAAAAAAAATAATTAAAAGAACGTATTCTGAGAATATGGGCTTTTGATTTTTGTCCAGAATTGTTTTTTTGTTTTTATTTTTGTCCACTTAATATTTTTATTTTTTATATATATAAACCACCCCTTGAAAAGATGTACGATATGATTCGTTCACTCAGAGAGAATAAAAAATATTCGAATTGTGACATGAGGTGAGTCCTCTGGCACATGTAAAGCTATATCACGATTCCTGACACTAAGCTGAAAATATATTGTGAATATATATGATTTTAAGTGACAGTACTTACTCTTCAAGCAACCAGTAGCTGCGCCTTTGAAAGTTTTCATTATCTTCGCCATGAGCATAGTAACAGTGCAACATATCAACACTTCCGACCTGAATAAATCAAAAGCAGCATGAACCCCCATGCAACAAACTTCCCCAGACCTCTCTTGTAGTTTCTTATTTCTAAGATATATCACATGTTCACAGTCCTTGCTACGTGAACAAAACTAATTTTGATAGTAAAAGTTACATTAAGTTATATGAAGTAATTACACTCTTATATTAATTATGTGCATCCAAATAGAGTTGTTGACTGCAACATTCTACAAGGATGTGGCACCCGCTCAGCCACAGGCATCCAGATCCAATCAAGGAAAAAATATGTATTTGCAACTAGACAAATTATAGAATAGATTGAACATGATAGAAACCTTATAGAAAGCACACAAGCAACATAGACTGCATTACAGGTCAATAAATAAAATGACAGGGTGTACAATACTTCGAGAAAAAATTGGTTTTGCTGACAGGTTCCCTGGCCATATTCTGCAGAATAATAACTGAATCCTAGACCAAGTGGCATGGCAATGAGTCAATTTTATAAAGGAAAGGCTGCAAGCTCAAAACTCAATTTTATGCTGAAAGGAAAACAGGATCAACTGGTTCAATCATCACACAGAATAATGCAAAACAATTCAGGTCAAGCATTATTTGTTTTGGTTTGGAGAAGAAGTTCTCCTGAACTGCATGAATTAAAAGGCTTTTCAACTGACAGGTCGGACTGCATCAACTACAAATATGGTTTCTTCCAGGGAAGATGGAAGAATTAAAAATCATACTACTCGAGAAAAACTGAATAATAACGCAGACTAGAACAAATATCTTAAGTCGGCATCTGCACTCCATAATTATAATTACCTTCAGTTTCTCATGAGCTTCTTTGACAGTTTTCCCATCCTTTTTCTTTCTCCAACTATGTCCATCCTTCCGGAAGTATCTTAGTACCTTCCGATCAAAAAGAAAAACAGAACCACCTGACAAGCATTTATCAACAGTGGACAGGATTATTACAAAAGATAGCCTATTACAAACTAAAACAGGACTATGCGATTGAAAACACAGACTTTGCATCTTCCCTCGAGTAATTTATTTAGTTCTTCCCATGAAGCAAATATGACGAAACAAATATAGGCTCTACAGAAAAGGTAGAACCAGAAAACAAATACCATCTTCAAGTCTCAGATCCCTAGACAAATTAACGATCTTCAAAGATTGATGATTGATTAACAGTCAAACTGAAACAATAAGATACTAAACTTACAAGAACATGATCAGCTGATAAGCCAAAGAAGTAGTTATTCACACATCACATACTAACTACTGTCAATAATTCAATCTAAGATTATCAAATATATACTAATGGAATCTCAAGCTTGCTCCAGAAATGTGTTCAAGACAACACCGGCTATCTTCACCTATCAAATACCCAGTGAGTGCTATCCAGAAATATTGGCAGGAAATTTCAAGTGTGATACAATCTCTTCGTACCCCCCAAGTCTCCCATTCCCAACAACCAGGCACCTCATCTCATCTTCATCTCAAATGCCATACACAGAAGTTACTTACCTATACTTTTACAACAAGATCACTAGACATGAGCATCTATAATGATAAACATCCAGGCAGGAAATTGCATTCTAACATCCAACGAACTGATATCAGATTGTACCTTTCCAACTTTATCTTTACCCACAAACTTGAACAATATAAGCATTGTGATATTTGTTATGGCACAAATTTTTAAGAAAAAACCAACACCAAGAATTTGACAAAGAGAGTCATGTAATGTGAGGAAGAACAATAAAAAAGTCCCAGTACAAATTTTGATGCAAATATAGCACACAGGAATAGTCAACTTTTGTGGAAAAGAGACAAAAAGATTTATGAAAAATATAGAAATAAGTCATACAATACATCATTTTATACTGTATTTCAAGAGTTCAACGTCTATCATATATGAAAACATAAGATAAACTAATCAGAGAAACAAAATTGAAAAATGTCTGGTATATCAATCTTTTGCATTCAGCTATTCTTTTGAAGCTGAGGAGTCAGAGAGCATTATTCATAATCACACATAGAAGAATTATAATCTTCCAGAGGTAGTTTTCTCAGCCATCAAAGGGGATTAGTATTTTTTCTCAGTTATGTAATAAGAGTTCCTATAAATATTAAAACTACTGTATTTGTCTATAAATCAAGTATAAATAGTTAATGAACAAAGTACTGACTAATGATAGGACGTACTGACTGGCTTATTTGGAGCCTCAGGAGAAATATGAAACTTTTGATAGTTTCTTAGAATTTCTGCTATTTCAGCAGGTCTTAGCCAGCGATGCTGGGCTTCGAACAAGATCTGCTTTATATCTGCACAATTTAAAGAATTACAGTTCAGAAAAATAAATAAGAGCATATTAACTGTATGTCCTTCTTATAAAGTGCTTGTTAGCAAATATCTCGCGACTGAAATACCATATATAACTTTATAATTGACCAATTAAATTTGCACTTAAGAAATAATTAAGCGACAGGATAGAATGAAAAACACAAGGAACAGTTCTGCTTTAAAGCCTCCACATACAGGTGACATAAAAGATGGTACAAAATGGATAGCAAAAAATAGACACAATCCAGAAAATACTACCCTGAAAAATTTTATTTAACAAAAATTATCTTTCTGTTCAAGAAAATACTCCCTCCACCCGGCAACAAACAGGATTATTTAACTTCCACACATTTTAAGAGACCTTCAATCAATGTTGTTGGAGAAGTAAATTTCACACCATTTACCAAACCTAATAAACCTTTTATGTTGGTATGCACAAAAAATTATTAATTTGCTAACCAGTAACCATTCAAATTAAACAAGGTTGAAGGGAAAATTTATATTCTAAATTCTCCATTTAAAGAAATAACCCTATCCTTGTGTAATAAGGAAATTAGAAACCAAGCCTATCTTCTTTGAAGGGGAGGAATAAGTTATGCTGAGCACAGAGCTGTTAGCATAGCACGGTTCTCTATTTAAGTGAATCCAACTACACCTCATAATAATATTGTTGATTTATAGTTCTGCCAGTTGGTATGCTAAGATTCCTCATGGAAATAGATTTCACATTATGCAACCACTTCATTGAAGTTGCAAAACATAATGCAATCACATATTAATGTTTTTTTCTTTTCACTTGAACAAATAAAAAGTTTGTACTCGTGATCCAGAAGAAGCATAAGTTGATAATTAACCAGTAAAATACAAGAATCCGCACATGATCAAACAGTCGTCATCAAACACTAAAGCATTCATAACAGATTATGTCTTTCCTATTGTCAAATCTGGTAAAGTTTCCATTATACCAAATTCAGGACACGGATTAGGTAAAAATGGAACATACTCTACAGTTGAAAACAAAATTAATAGACGAAATTCATGAACAAAGAGTTAATTAGAATATAAGGTTGAGCGGAAATCGTTACCCAGTCGGAACCCTGGACTGCTCGATCCGCTTTCAGCCATGGGTGACTGATCACTGAAGTCAAAAGCTTCTGGTCAGCATTCATACATAAACGCGCTAGACAGGAAGAAGAAAGAATAGCACCGAAAGAGTGAATTTTTTACACAGCAGATTTTGCGGAGTACGCTTGCCGTTTGGGGAAGTATAGAGTCACGCGCACTTAGAAAATTATTGACGCACAGCCAATGGGTACCACAGGTCCACAACGCGTCTATAAGCATGTAAATATATTTACAATATCAGTATATTTTTTATTTAAATTATATTTAGACAAATCTTCTCTATATATAATTTCAGAATAGGTTGAGTTTACGTGGCAAACTTTCACGCTTCGTAACCCTATTTGACAAAAAACTATGCTTTGGAGTTAGGGTTGGATATAAAATTAATATTTCTTATCATACTAAATCCATAATTGATTTTTTATTTTTTTACTTCTACAATTAGTTACCATAAATTAATTTATATTTCTTTTTCATACATTACCATACATTACATTTTAGTTTTCTTATTTAATTTTTCACTAGTACAATACTCGTGCAACACACTAATTAAGATTTTTTTTTCTTGACAATATTAACCGTATTTAATGGATGTTATGAGAAACGATGGATATGAGATATGAAGAGATATTGTGTATTAGATGGAAGGTTAAAATGAAAAAATATGAACAAAACATCTAAAATGACATTTATTTTATCAAAGATCAATTAAGCCAAAGCGACAAATAATAAAAATAGGAGGGAGTATATATTATTATATATTTTAGTATGACATATGTTACTTGTGCGACTTATATGTGTTTTATTATAATAAATTTTCTACATTATAACCTATAACTACATTAAACAAAAATTTATTAATTGATAAATAATTTTATTTTCTAACTAATTTTAATAAATAATTTTATTATTGTTATAAAGATAAATATAATTTATTTATTTTATATATACAATATGGATGTCAAATCGAAGCTCATGAAAAAATGATTAATTTGATATATTATATATGTAAAACCGATAAGAAATACAAAAGTTATCAACTTTTAAAATATATTTGCAATTCGATGGTTATAATAGGAAATGATATTAAAATACAATTAATATAAATATTAATTTATATCTAAACCTAACTCCAAAGCATGATTTTTTGCCAAATAGGATTCCGAAGCATGACAATTTGCCACGTAGGCTCAGCGCATTCTGAAATTATATATAGAGAGAATTAGTTATTATAAATGTCTCTTCTTATTTTAAGATTTTATAACTTTTTGTTTCTATTTTATTTTTTATATATGATACTAGTGCGTGCCCCGTGCGATGCACGGGAAACAATATTACGATTGTATTATAAATTAAATATATAAATAACATTAATCATGATTTATCCATTATTTTTAAATTAAACCGGGTTAGACACAATCTGACCAGATGGACCGAGAACCGATTTATAACCAGTCTAGTTCGCTTGAATAAAATATTTGCTCTCGAATCTGTCAACACCAGTCGGTTGGACTGGTAGGATCGATACGATTTTCTAAATAAATTTTATTATATTTAAAGTTATTTGAAATAAAATTACATATTTAAATAAAATAGAGATTTATAAATTATATATCAATTAGTTTAAACATTTGAATTTATTAACTGTTTAGACATCTAAGTAACACATTTTATTTAAATTTATTACAAAAAGTACTATATATATATATTAAAATATTGATAAATTAAAATCTGAACAAACCACAAATTAAAATCAATTAGACATCTAAATGATTTATAAATTAAAAGTACTATATATATATTCAGTTTTATGTACAAAAAAAAATAAAAAAAAATTCAAATTTAATGGTACGGATATATGGGATTGTATGATGACGAATAAACAAATTCCTTTATTTTAGGATATATCCGATTTCAATTTGTATTTCAAATTAGATTCTTAATTTGTAGGCCTCCTAATTCATAAATGATGATTCGTTTTTATGTAAATAAAAAAGAAAAAAAAATCAAAAAACAGTAAGCAATTAATGTTGTCCTAAAATTTCTAGTTACTATTTATAGTAAATAGTAATTCTGATTATATATATTTATAGATATCAAATTAACTATCTTTTAACGATTTTTTATTTGACATCCATATTATATATATAAAATTATTTGCCTAAATTCTAAAATTACATATAAAGTTAGAAAACTGTGAAGCACGACGGATACGATATTTGATGTATTAGACATCTAATTAAGTAAAAAATTAATCTATTTTTCTTAAAATAAAACAAACATATTATGCACTTATGCATATACATATCACCATGTCATTTCTATTTGTTTAAGATATAATTTTTTTTTACTTAATAATAGTAAATAATATTGATAATTTATATGATATAAGTACAAAAATTCAATATAAGTTGACATTTTTGTTTAATATATGGGTGTTAGTTATTATGATTAAAACAATATAATTTGACAATTTAATTAAATCCCAAAGTAATTTTTTTATATAAAATTAAATTTTTTTAGTTTAAAAAAATTAATATTTTTACATATGCTTCCTAATTCAACACACGTGTATTTACACGGGTATTGTATTAGTATGCTTTATTCTAGAAAAACAAATTTATCTATCTATATTCTATGGGTCACTTTGGTTGGCATGATATTGCTTGATATGCTTTCATTTGTTAATATTTCCTATTTATTAATGTGTTTGGTTTGTTCATTGTCAGCCCTTGAAATGTGCAAAGCCCGATTCAATTATACCCAAACTTGGGATACCACATTCGGCCCCAAAGGATTCACAGAACTGTAATCAATCTTTTTTGGTCTTTGATTTTCCATATATGTCCTCAGCAAAAGCATTCAAAGAACTGAAAAAATCCATCTCAATTGCACAAATTTTGAAGTCCCAAATTAACAGCTCTCGCCGGATCCACAGTCCACCAATTCGACAGATCTATTGTCCTTCAAGTTGCCCCAGCCAGATTCTTCGTCCTTCAAAGTCCAGATCCGCCGTCCTTCAAGTTGCTGCCAGTGAATTTGCTGAGGAAGAAGGCAGCATCGCCGACGAATGCGGAGTCTCGGTGCCCCTAACAGCAGAAATTCGAGACGAGAATAATACATTATCAATTCAAGACGAGAATAACAGCAGAATTCGCGGCTCCTGTGGCGGCGGCGACGCCACCACCGTCGAAAGACGGGCTCCACAAATCGGAGAATAATGCGGTGTCCATGGCCTCGCGTGAGAAAATTGAGTCAATTTTTCCTTATTTTTCTTCTCTTTGTTCAACTTGTAGGGGGATTTGTGTAATTGATATGATTTTTCACAATTTCCGATATCTACTTTTCTCCATAATGTTTCAAGAATTTCTGAAAATTGATGAAAAGTTTATGCACATTTTTTTTCATATTGATGGTAATATTTGTAAATTTAATTCAAAATGAAGGGTAAAAATGTAATAGCATGTTATTATCAACTTCAACCAAACATGTTAATGTTCTTGAAATAATCAAACACATAAAGTTAATAAAAACAATAGGAATTAATCATGCTCAATCAATTATTGTAACCAAATTAACCCTATATATATTGAATAAGATGGTTGGAATCATCTAAAATAATAATTTTGATTTAAAAAATATCACTTTAAAAAATAATTTGAAGTCAATATCACTTTATTTTAGGTAAAATAACAAGGTGTAAGATAATCAAACACATAATTTAAACACATATTTGAAGTCGATATCACTTTATTGAAGTCGATATCACTTTAAACATGTGTTCGAATCATCTAAAATATATAATTTTAATATTTTTTTAGATCAAATTATACTTACATGTTTCAAATCCTGCAATTCGGTTAGTAGGATGACTTTCTATATAAATAAAGTGATATCGACTTTTAAAATTTTTTTGGGATAATTATCACAATGAAAATCTGATTCTTTATATTAGTTACGAATCACTGCAATTTCTTATGCATTTGATAATCAACCATATACCGTGATTTTCTACAACATGTCTTCAAGAAAACGACTATTAAATAGGTTTTTCTTTTGTAGAAAATATTACTTGAATATGCATGATGTAACTGCAAATACAATCAATCAATCAACAAATCGTTAAAATCTCATTAAGTGGGGCCGGCTATATGAATCGCATGTCGCCATTGTTCGATCAAAACACATATGTTCATTCAAATTTAAATATTTTAAATCATTTTTTATTGTCTCCGTCCAAGTTTTCTTAGGTCTATCCCTCCTCCATTTAATGTTCATTCTTAATTCTAATGTTTCTACCCTCTCGACCTCGAAGTCTTTCCTACACACATGCCTAAACCATCTTAATAGTGATTCCCTCATTTTCTCCTCTATGGGCGTTACCCCAACGTTATTTCTAATACTTTTATTTTAAATTTTATCTAACATACTATGCCCACACATCCATCTCAACATTTTCATCTCAGTCACTCGCATTTTCTGACCATTTTCATATTAAGTAATCCAATACTCGGATCCATAAAACGTCATTGGTCGTTGGTCTTTCAATAACAAATAAAAATTGAAAATCAATTATGTCGATTTGACATGCAGATTATAGTTTAGAAATAAAAATTATTAGTTTATAATATATATTGTTACAAATTATGATGACAAATTAACGAATCATCTGTCGAACTATCAATGTAAATTATTAATTTATCGAACAACGATGTAAATCGTTAGCTTATAATGTATATTGAACAACGATATAAATTATTAATTTATTGAACAACGATGTAAATTATTAATTTAGTAAAAAAAATTATAATGTATATTGTTATAGATTATAATGTTAAACCCAATAAATTATCTATCGAACAACGATGTAAATCGTTAGCTTATAAAAAATAAAAAAAAAATTTATAATTCATATTGTTATTCACTATAACGATAAATCAGCTTTAATAGATTACAACGAAAATTTAAAATACTTGTAATATATATCATTATAAATTATAAAACACATAATAAAATAATATTGATGTAATTAAAAAATATTAATTTTTTTAACTTTAAAATAATACATATTGTAGTATTTTCCAATTAATTGTTGGTTATGATATTTTCCACAATCTTTTAATTTTAGAATAACTTATTTAGGAATTGAAATATTGTAATGACGTATGAGTAAGGAAAGATAGAGAGAGAAGTGTTCTATTAGTATTATTTTTTATAATGTTTGAATATGTTAAATTTTTATTATCCTTAATTCTAAACAAGAACTCTAAAATGACAACTATTTTATAACTGGTAAAATAAACATATAAATTATATGTCCAACTATTATATACTATAAAATAAAAAGAAAAAAGTATCAATATTCAAAATTATTTTTATACTAATCAATATTCTTTCATTGTTTTAATACATGCAATTTATAATTATTGACCTGTGCATCGCACGGACTACGTACTAGTTACTATATAATAAGGCCAAGGTTTTACCTAAAATAGTAGGTAAAATCTCATTAGATTTACTAAATTTAGTTTAAATTTTAAATTTTAAATGAAAATAATTATAGATTTTATTTCTTTCTTCACAGTAGCCTATTAATATATAAAGAGGCAACCTAAAAAATACTTAAATAGTAACTAAAAAATCATTTGAAATCCCGCCTAAAAATATAACTAAATATAGAAATTTTTTTGAAAATTTTCGCAATATGCGCCACTTATTAAATCATTTGAAATTTTTGAAAGATTGAAATTTTTTGTCTAACATTCCAAAATTCGAAAATCCTGCCTAAATTTTAGTGATCCCACGCCACTTATAATTGCAATAATAACTTCAATGATCTCACGGGGTTTTCCAAAATTTGCTTTAGAATTTTTTTTTTGTTTGGTTTGGTATATAATATATATCCATAATTGCATTTTTTTTTATATTTGTATTTTGATTTGACTATTAATGCGATATTTTAAAAGTTTATATTCCGAAATGAATTAATGATACCTTTTCAAATTCCGCAATAGCTATTTTATATGACGTATTGTTACAGTTATTAAATCAAATCAAAATGGAGATATAAAAATAGAATTTCAATCAAATAAACTATTTCTAATAATATATCATGATAATGTGATAAGCACAATCTTTTGAATAAGAATCTCAAATGTTAAAAACTCAAATGTTATGAGATATGATAATTTACATCCCAAATTTTTTTGGGATTCTAACAAATCCAACAAATTCAGAAATACATCATCAAGATAGATGGTAATTCTTTATATTCATATATAATTTTACGGTTTTCTTTTTATTTAAGTTTACAAAATCATAACACACGATTTCGCTATTTTAATCTATTTATTGATTTCCTTTAAATAAAGATATATAACTATAAATTAACCATATCTATTTTTATATCTATATGTATATAAAACATTGATTATTCTTTAAATAGTAATATATATATATATATATAATAAGAATTAACATTTATCATAAATAGTAGTAAGAAAAGTCAAACCGCATTCATTATATACTATTTTCAGAAATTTCTTTATTTTACATTTTAATTTTAATTCATTATCAAAAAATTGGATGGTTCCTAAATTAATGGGTTTTAGATGCTTTCAAAAATTATAAAATCATTTAAAATCGGATGGTTCCTAAATTAATATTTACAAACTTTTCAAAGTTGTAATCTTTATGGCATCTTTTTTTTTAACTTTTAATAATAAAATTATTTTAAATATATATATTCTAATCCAAAAATTCAATCATGTTAATATATATATATATATATATATATTGAACGCTAAAAATATTCTTTAAATTGCATAC
>BKCP01011959.1:277852-323681 GCA_008636005.1 Striga asiatica | reverse complement strand
TTTTTTCTTTAGTGGATAATGTTGTAAAATTGATTCATATCCTTAATTTTGTAATGCATCATTAATTACAAATTTAGATAGTGTTTACAAAACATTGTTTCATTTTTTTTAGATATTCTTTCAATTTTGATTTGAATATCATTAATTACAAATTTCCAAATATGTAACTTGTGAGTCTTCACTTTTATCATACTTCCTAAATTCTTTGTATAATTTTGTAATGTTTATATCATCTTACCATTTTTTACTTTTTTTTTCTCCTTTTTTCCTCTTTCAACTTTTTAATATGTTGAAAATCCTCTATCCTATATTTTTGTTTATCTATTAGTCGAAATCTTTATCAAGTTTTGAAAAACTTCACCGTCGTTATTTAAACTATGTAATTACGCTCATCAGTTAATAAAATCATTAATTTATTTATTACTTTAAAAATCTAAAACTTGAACCATTAAAATTTAAAATACGCAGTGTTTGGACAAATTAGTAAAACCTTTATAGCTAAAAAATGGATGGAACATTTCCTTCATAAATTGATGTATTTCATTGAATAGCACGATTTATATACCATATTAAAAATATCATGCTTTGGTTTTTTTAATATTAACTCAAATATCAACGTACATATGAATTCATTTATATCTATATCTATTAATATAAAAAAGGGACTAAAGAATTAACTTAATAGTGAGAAAAAAATCTAGTCTAAAATTTTTTATTTTACTAAATATAGGAATTCCAAAATATTTTTAATTTTTCCACCTTTAAAATATGATAAATAAAATTCAAGAAATAATTCTAAATTCACAATCTGATAATAATTGATAATGATTCTAAATTTAAAATCTGATGATAAAATTTGCAGCACATTTTTTAGTATCTATGTAGAAAAAATAACAATTATAATGTACACCATATATGCAAATATATATGTCATTTTTTTATTGGCAACATATCCACGTAAGTTATCTATTTGTTCAATTCCATGCGGGTGTATTATTTTTTTTTTTTTGAAAAACTGCAAGATATACGGGTAATTATTGAGTTGTCCATATTACATGTAGACCCAATTTTTTTTATTATTATTATTGAAAAATTTGCTACATGATAATATTAATTTGTTCTTTCTATATATGTGCATTATATCTTTATATTTAGAATATCTCAAGTACGTGGAACCCGACTCCCAGTTGGATTTAAAGTCATTTGAGCAAATTTTTTATATATATATCGGAATCATCAAAATCAAAAGAAAGAGAACAAGCACAAATAAATTGAAATAAAGAAGAAGAAGAAGTCTATGATTTGCATCACAGTATTGAGATAAAGAAGAAGAAGAACATGTATCGGCAGATCCAACCCGAGGTGCAGTTCCACTTTCATATCCATTGGGGAGTTGAGTTTGGCTTGTGTCAATGCCTATTTGGCCGAATGCTTGCTCCGTACATGTTGAGTCAAAGTTTCATACCTATTACCAGTTTTGATTGAGTACCTCTTCTGGTTGTCTTGGGAACTATGGTTGCAAATGTATATAAACCACTTCTCACCCCTACTCGGATTGAACACCTTCGTGAAATGTCTTGTGAATATATCGAATACCAAAGCTCGACCCGAAGACCCAGCAACCAGAGCTGGTGGCGGTTGAGCAACAGCTACAAGCGACATCCTAATAGCCCTCGGGGATATCCTTTAAATTTCGACATATTTCATCGACATCGTATTCTTCGACATTATATTCTTCGGAAAAAATGATGTCTTCACAGATGTATTACCGCTCTTTGAAGCTACACTTTTCGCTTTGGCGGTCATCCAATATGAGAACTCAACATTTTTATAACTTAAAAAGTACATAACTACACTTATAAAAAAACTTAAGAAAATGAAAGAGATGATAGTTAGAAAATGCGATTAATTTGAGTATATAGAAGAAAATAATGATAATTTGGTGTAAATATGAAGAGGTGAATGGGGTATTTCTGGGAAACTTTTTGCAATTTTTTTCCGACGAAAAGCCAATTCTGGGTCGGCCCGTGGGTTGTCAAATTACACCATTGGATAGACCAATGTTTTTTCAAAAATTCGAATTCTATAAATTATGGTGCCAAACCGTGGCTAGGCCTGAGAACCGACTGTTAGATTTTTTTTATATGAACTCGAACTGGCCCAAACATAACACGGTTTCGATTTACGAACAGTGGTCAACAGTTGGGCTGGTTCCAAACCCGTTGGTCAACAGGCCGGTTCAGTCAGTTCAATAGGTCAGTTCAGAACTTGGCCATGTCTACACTAAACGTCAATAGTAACACGTTCAAATCAAACACAAACTTGCCTGAAATAATCGACATTGCGCCGCCAATCAATAACTGGAAACGCTACTGCTATCATCAAGTACAACTAGGCTCACCCCATGATCAATAATCATACCCCAAACAACTCTTAGTATAAAATGACACGACAACTCAAAGCATGAACATTTTACAAGGCCAAAAACAGAAAACTCATTCACATCGGTACGTTAAACTACTACACAATCACTACATTTCCAAACCACCAGTTGCACAAGGAAAGATATCTAGATACACATCAAACCATGTAAGTCATGCCGACCTGTATGAGGTGCGAGTGGGGAACAGTCAGATTTGCAGTCCCCCGCCTGCAATTCCTCCTCAAGAAGGCGTAAAAGTAGTTAATCACAAGCTTCTTGATAAACCACGACTCCTTGCGGGCCCTAATGTCCCCGTGCCCGAGGAGATACACGACTCCCGACTCCTTTGCCTTGCGCAAAAACGAGAGCTCCTTCTCGAGGCTCTGCTCGGCATCGGCAGCCGACTGCTCGTTGTGGGCCCCAGCTTGATTTTCCTCGACTTCCTGCAGTGTGGTTGCCCCTGAGATGAAGTTGGTCGTGTCCTTGAACTCGGCCAGGAGAGGGACGCCGAGGGAGTAGACGCTGCCGTTGGGAGCGATTAGGATTCTCGACAAGTTGTTTTCTTCTTCAGAGTCGTCCTCGTCGCCGTCGCTCTCCAGGGATCTCTCCTGGGCTTCACGCCGGATGAATTTCTCGAGGCTTTCGATTAGCAGCTGCTCGAAGTTCTGGTGGTTTTCCTTGCGCACGTCCTTGTACCCGTATCTGTTAAGGACAGTGAAATTTTAAGAAAATAAAATATATAAAATAGGTTGCTTTGTACTAGCCAATGTTGAGTAACTAGTTAACTGCTATAATACAGGGAATTTTCCTTTTTTTTTTCTGCTATCTATGATGTCAATAACCTATTACAAATAAATGGAATTAGCTGAACTACAAAATAATAACAATATTTTTTCAGAATTACAGACAAAAGACTTAAGTTTATGTGTTTACAGAAACCCTATTGAGGGTAAATTTGGGACACTTAGGGTGTGATTAGCTATAAACTTAACCAAAAAAAAGAACCAATCAAAACTCAAATTTAACTCAACTCCACTATCCTCAATATCATCAATATAATTAAATAGTATCAACCAATCATTCTTACACATTACATCAACTTTAATTCACTATTCATCCAATCACATAATTTTAACTAACCATCACTTCCAACCATTTTTCTTCTATTTTTACATCAAATCAACTTTAATTATTTTATATTTAATATTATTTTAATTTAAACTTGAATTGCCACTAACAACTAACCATACCACATTTTTCAAAATTAATTATGGTTAAAAAAAAAAACCACTCAGAAACCAATCAAATTCATACCCCATCACACCCTACTAGTGTAATACACCCTACTAGTGTAATACAGGATACACCCGCGCCAAAGATGAGGCACCAAAGCACTCAAGAAACTCTCGAGGAGAAATATCCAGAACAGAATAAAGCTAATGGTAGAGTAAACAATTGCAGCAGATTACCTGGCAACACAACGGAATATGTGGTAGCTTTTCGCGCAAACTCGTCTGAAAAGGAATCTCTCACTTTGAGGCACTACAGATACCGGGACATACTTTATACACACAAATATGATCATCGAATGAATAGCGGGTAGAGTGGTCAGGAAGTGCCCGAATATAGAAGGTATCCCCTTTGCCAGCTCATTGTAAAGCAATCCAATGCCAGGAGCTCTAACTGTCCCCAGATTGGGACCCAGTTCCCGCAGCACGTCAATTGACATCTTTTGCTTCACTTCTGTTTCATACTTTAGCTTGCTCCCATAGTTCCAGATGTACATTATTAAGAATATGACAATGGCGAACACGAGTATGATCCAACTCCCATCCCCCACACTCCACAAAACGGAAGAAAAGAAGGTCAACTCCAACCCCAGGAATATGATAACAAAACTCATCACAACAATAATGTTTATCTGCCATATAAGAAGCATCACTAGGGTCACTAAGCTTGTAGTCATCATCATTACTCCAAGTTCAGCAATCCCTGCACAGATAATCAAAATTAGAGGATAGAATGCATGTCTTCACATTAAGCGACAGAAACAAACATTTACATTGAGCTGGCTCATTTTTTCTGAAATAAAGTAATAACGCCAGCTTGCATGCAAGCATAAAGATGTTAAAATTAGGCATTTATATCAAGAAATGAAGTAAGAGAACTGGTGATCATTAACTAAACTTCAACAGAAATAATAAGAGAATTACCATATGCATTGCCAATCTCATAAATACTTGAGATATTGCAGACTAACACAAGGGTCAGAATCAGCAGAAACCAGTTCATGACTGGAATATAAATTTGGCCCATGAATTTTCTCGAGGTGTGTATAATTTTCAGACGAGGAAAGCAACCAAGTGACGTGGATTGTTTGATACAAGAGAAAGTGGCAGTCGTCATAGCCCTACTAGCAATGAGTGCAGCTACATTAGCTATGAGGAAGACAGGCCAGAAAGCTCCACCTGAAGTAGATTAAAGAGAAAGGCAGATTTCATGTTCTGTTCATTTTACACACTTGATGATTGCATATCACGAATTTATACAGAAAACTCAAAAGCTGGAAGTTAGAAAGTAGTAACAAATTGTTTTCATATCACCAGCCATATCTGGTCAATCAAGATGCTATTGGTCCTTTTAAAACTACAACCAAGAGAAATAGTCATAGCAAGATAAACTTGTAATTACTTGGAACAGAAGAGAAGAAAGCCTGTGTTGTATCTGCATGGTTCTCCATAAGATAAGCAGCTTGACCTAGGTAACCCAAAAGGAGGCAAGGTAATACCAGCAACCCAAATGTAAGCTGTCACAAGCAATTCACATTTTTGGTCAGCAAAATTTTTTATTTTCTAAGGGAGAAGGGAAAAACTTGAAAATGAATTTGAAACTACTGCAGATCGATACTTACCTGTACTGATCTAACAGAAAAATAGCATAGATCCGCAAACATTGCCTCAGAACCTGAGACACATAACCATCATCAGGAATTAATAAGAGATTTTAATGTAAAGTTACATAAACAGACAAATAATATCCATGACAATGTATTGTGCAGGTCAGCTAACAATTGAAAAGTACATGTATAGCATTTCAAATTTAAGCAATACCCCTATATTTTTTAAACTAGATATTACAAATATAAATATGGAAACGAAAATTTTACACTAAAAAAATATATCCTTCTTTTAACCTGCAAGTGGATTGAAAACTCGGTTAGGAACAAGAGTGTACGACAAGTTTTTCTAATTAAATTGTAATGGCAAAGCTATTCCATGATAAGCTACCAGAAGGGCTGTAAACGAAAAAATATTTGTAGACATTTTTGTTTCATTCCCCCAGTTTTGTACACTGTAAAAACTATAAAGGAGGATACTTTCCAAATGATAAAACATTTACTCTTTGTACTCAAACGTATGCCCAGATGTTCACACAGTCCGATCACAAGTCTTCGAACTTATGCCATGATATGCATGGAATGCCATGAAAAAGATCATTCGAATCCAAGAAATTTGTGGACCAACCAATGGTGTATTAACTTTTAAGAGGTCAACATAATAGAGCAATGAGACACTGTTGTACTTCACAGTTTACCTGTCGCACAAAGAATACATCCCCCTAAGGAGTACCAACCCTTGGTTGAATTGCGCTGGAAGAAATAATAGATATGAATTGGATTGAATGCCCGAAGAACACCAGTGTCATATTTGAGAAGGTTGTATATGCCAATGCCCCCAAGAGAACAAAACCATATAAACAAGGCAGGACCAACAACAAGCCCAACTTTACTTGTTCCGTACCTCTGTAAACTGAACAAAATTATAAGAAATGCGACCGAGATCATCACCACGTGATCTGCACAAAACTTAACTCTCTTAGTAATTCATTGTGCTGCATAGGGATTATACAAACAAATACAGCACATTTATGGATAGGGTTTAGATTTTTTTCATATGGATATGATATAGATATAATTAAGAATTTTCCGTTCTGGCCCGGGGCATAATTTTTCTGGCATGAGGTGGCAGAGTTTTAATCCAAATTCCATTGTCAAGAAAAGACACAGGACCACCAGTAGCGCATTTACATCTTCCTCCACCCAATACTCTTTTTGTTCGACTTCCTTAACAGTTAATTTCACTCAATTGAGTGTAACCAAAATACCATAGCATCAGGGTATACCAGTGCACTGATATTTCCTTGTAAGTGAGACAAAAGTTTCTTCTACTGTAAGCAAAGGTAATATGAGTAGCAACTAAAAAAACAGACATGAGACACATAAGGCTCTCCCGACATGTAATTGACTGGCAGATTATGAATCTACTGCATCAAATTCATACTGTTATTGCATACCTTAGAACACATGACTCATAACGCAGAATAACACGAGAAATTAGCAAAGTCCAACCCCAAATTTGCAAGATAATGTTCGATATGGTCAANGGAAAAAAAAAAAGAAGAAAAAGAAAAAGAAAACTTAGAATCTGGATAAGAAGAGAATACTTAATCCAAGATTCCGATAGGATTTAACGAATCATTCACCTTGTGTAAACCCAGAAACTCCAACTTTTAAGCCACCGACAGCCGATATAACTGCACAAACATAACTGAAATGATTAGCCACTTGAAGTAGTTAACACATTATACAGCTCCAAATTTCCTCCTTCATCAGACCAGAAAAGAACTATACTATTTAAAAATAAAAAGAGCCAAAAGATATATTTCTATGAATCACCTGACATTGCAGGTGTGACGACACCATCAGCAATAACCATAGAAGTGCCAGCCAGAACCAACATCAGGAGAAGCTTTTTCAATGTCAGAGAAGCTTCAAGTCTTTCCTTAATTTTCAAGGACCTCTCCAGTTCAGCAGATGGTACCTTCAGTCTAAAGCTTGATATGCGAGCATCTGATGGCAGTTGGTTGGGCAGAAGACTAACTTTGGCATGCCTACATATTAAAGAGTACAAAGCAAATGTGCCACCTACAGAAATTTGGAGAACCGAAAATATAAAACGTCTACAAATAGATGAATATCATGATCATTATAAAAATATAAGGTAGTACCAACTCGTAATTTACCTTCACCATCATCGTTCGCCCAAAGAACAATACAGACATACTTGATCAATGAGACCAGAATTAAAGTGTACAAAACTAAAGACAGTGCACCAAGAACATCTTCATCCCCATTGACTGGTGCTTTGCTGAACATCACGCTGAAGGTGTATAGTGGACTAGTCCCCACATCACCAAAAACGACCCCAAGTGTCTGAAAGGCCAATACAAATCTCCTGCCCAAAGTGACATCCTGCAATTAATTTTCTGTATTAGACTGCAAAAGTAGCTTAAGAGAAATAAATTTCCAGAAGAAAATTCAAATATGAAGCATACGGAACTAAAAGGTTTAGCCAATGAAAGTAGATCCTTAAGCTGAAGACAGTGCCAGAGTACAGTACATTAGTAAGGACGAAAACCATAACATAATCCTTGAAGTGGAAATTACATGTCATTCTAAACATGAGAATAGGTTAGTTACTTAAACAGTAATCACGAGTTCTGGGAGAAAGAGTTTGGCAAGGGAGAATTTGGTGTCATCTATTGGGACTTCTGGACACATGGTTATTAGTCTAGAAAAGCACAGGAAACTGTCATACGCATTTGGTTAGTAACTAGGAAATAATGTTGTCCAGATGAAGCCAAAAGAAAACAGAGGGTTCACCAAAATTACCCATTTCGCATTAAGTCTATCACGGAGTCCCATTTATCAGTCACCACCGAATCTTTCCAAGAATAATGATCCAAAATTACCCAATATCCAGTGCTCCATCTCAGAAAGAAATTTCTCTATCGAGGGTTTCTTTATCTTTGATCAACTTTAGGCAGGTACTCCATAAGTAAAATTTGTCTTATCTACAGTCCAAATTCAGCATTGACAAAGTAAAATCTACTCTTTAATCCAAACTTAATCCTTTGCCGCATTTCCACCTTCTGGCTTTTCAATCAACACCGACATTTTTAGCCACAACAAGAAAGATGTTGATATATCACAATATATAAGAACAAGGATAGTAGCCAAAGGGTATAGTTCTAATTCCATTATGCCCCACAAATGGAAGGTTTAGAGTCTAAAATCATATTTGCCAGAAGAAATCTAGCTAATTGCAACTTTTAATATCCAACCCAACTACACCTGTTCTTTTCTCCAACCCCCCTCATAACCAAAATCCTTTGAATCCAAATTAGGCAAGGCACTACTTTCATGGAAAAGACAATAACCAAACCACACAAGAAAAAATGCATCCACATCCAGACTATGACTCGCACACAAGATATCGCCCTCATAAATCAACTCAAATTAAATCAAACCGTACCTCAAAATCATTCCTCTGAGCTCCAGGAACTTCGAGCGCCTCAACATCGAACGAGTCGATCCGAGGCCCCGTCCGGATCAGCCTCTGCTCGGCGTTATCCTCGTCGTCGGAATCCCGCAGCGGCGACTCGACGCCGCCGTCTCCACCGTCGTCGATCTCGGACCCCTCCTCGTCCTGGTACACCCAGCGAGAATCAATTGAATCCATCGATGCAACGCCCCTGCTCCCCCTCTCCGATCCCTCTTCCGTCACCTCCCTCATGTCTTTTTCTCAGACGAAATTTTCTCGGGTGTACGTATACATGTCGGATTCGGCCATATACGGACAAATTATAGCACGGATTGAGGTTTTCCTGATGATAATCGGGTGCCTGAATGAAGCAGATTTTATCTATTACTTTTTTTTTTTTTCGGAAGAAAGTGTTGGGGGAATTAAAGTGCAACTAACTCTGGTTACGAACGCATCGCTGGCCAGGGCCTGGAAGTCTGGAACTGACACAGGGAAGTGAGTGAGTCTAACGTGTGCCGTGGGAGAAATGCGCACCAGCTGGCGCACGGTAAAACTTTTTATTTATTTATCATTATATAATAATAATAATTCGCTCTCATGGGAGTGGCTCAAGCAACGGTTGTCTTCGGATTATTACGAACACCTATGATCACATTTATCCTTTTCTTCACAATTATGAATTGTTTGAATAAAATATATAAATTATATTTATAAATATTATCTTTAAATTATATTGGAATTTTAAGTGACATTTTAAGATTTTTTAATATTTTTATATTTTAGAGGAATTCTGTAGAATCTCAAGTTTGGAGGTAGAATTTGAAGTAAAATTTCGTATAAAGCTTTTTTTGTTTAGAAATTTCATACAATCTTAAAAAGTTCTAACAAATCCTAGTGCCAAATAAATTACCTCAGGATTTTTTGTAAGATTTTTTAAAATCCAAATTGAGTACTCCAAGACTTTTAAAAGTCATAAAAAGTCTTAACAAATGTAAATTAAATACACGTGAATTTCTAAAGTCTTAAAAAATCCTTAAAAATCTCAATCGAATATACCCCTAGAAGTAGGTGTATGACATGTTATAAATGTGGTTATGAGTAAAAATAATTAACATAATTTTAACTGATTTTATATATATATATATATAGGGTGGAATGAGTCAACTCTTTAAAACGAATATATGAGACTCAATCTTAGTCATTGATTTTGTGTAAATCAATGACTCATATAAATATAACAAAAATAATTATTATTATATTAAAAATAATTATATAATAAATAAATTCGTTGACCGTCCTTGACTGTCGGCCATTGACTAGTCAATAGCTCTGTCGGAAAGTGAATTTTCACATATCTCGCTCTCTAAGTGGCTGGAATCTCTAGTGCCGGCCGAGAACAGCGTTTTTCGGCCAGGAGCTCTTCGTCGGCGTGTCCACTCTCTCGTGCCGCCACCACCACCAACAACTTCCTCATGAAGCGCCTCTTCGCTTCCTCCCAGTCATAGCGTTGCTCCGTCAACAGCAAGGACGTCGTCGTCTTCCAGAGGAAGCTCCAGAAATCCGTCTTCGAATCGAACATTAGACAAAAGCTCATTGTCATCAGTCGAAGCCACTTCACGAGCATTGTGAAGCTCCTAGGCATCTCGATCTTTGGCGATCACATCTATCTCGCCTACGAATTCGTCTGTGAGTCGGACTTGGAGTTGTGCCTGCATAACAAATGAACCCTAAATTCACGATTCCCTCCAATTGGATGTCTTGCATTCAGATCGTGACCAATGTAGCCCATGCCCTAGACTACATCCACAACACAACAGGGTTGGGCATCGACATCGTCCACAAGCACGTCAAACTGCAGTGGCATCCTCCGAGATGGGACTGAAAATCAAATTTGGGATGGACTATTATTTTAAAATTAGACAAATCAGGAGAGTTTATTTGCAATTTCAAAAACTTATAAATTATTGCAATTTTATTCTTAGGGGTCAATCTGTAATTTATTTAAAGTTTGAATAACTTATGGTCGTTGAGGTTTTATATTATGTAATTAATGCACATTTAAGGGGTTGTATTCAATTGAGACTCATAAGACTTTTTAAAACTTTTAAAATTTTGTGACTATGGTAGACTTTGTAAAACTTTCATGACTTTCGTGAACTTTACTTTCAGAGAATTTTCATTGGAGACTTTTTAAAACTTTCATAATGGACTTTCTAAAACTTATTAAGACTTTTATATACTTGTAGGTATAACTATTATGTTTGCATGAAATGTTTATGAACATAACATAATAACTAATATCAAGAAGAACAAAGAAAAGAAAAGAGGTTTTGTATATTAATCCTCCGAAAAATTATGAATTAACCCATTGTTATGTGAAATGAATTGTTCACGTACAAATTGTTTAGGGCTTTAAATTTATTAAACGATCAAGTCGATCATAGCTTCAACGAGTCGAACTCGAGCAGAGCCTTGTATTTGTTTGTTAAAAGAGCACAAACTCAAATATGTGTTACACATCGCTGCTACACTGACACTTATAATCAACTCAAATCAAGATATATTTATCTGATTATTGATTGATATTATTTTTTATATTTTTTTGCATAATGATGCAATAATAGAAAAATATTATTAGGATATATTTTTTCAAGATACAAACATTGTCAAAAAACAGTAATTGTGTCTTAAAAAGTTATCAATAATACTCAAAATAATTCAATATCAACAAATAAACTATTAGCAAATAAAATAAACTATTTAATATTTGAAAATAGATATATACAAACAAAAAGAGAGAACAAATAAATTATTTGCAAGTGCAAAGTAAGCATTTAACCTTTGAAAAGTCAAATTCACAAGAAATCAAAATGAGAGAATGGTATACACACATATAATAATCCTAATAAAAAATTTATAAAATAAAAAATCACGTTAAATATACGTAAATGTATCAAAATAAATGAGTAAAATAACAAAGTATGAAAGTGATATGAGATATAAAATCGTATTAAAGAAAGAAAAAAGAAAGAGAATGAAGAGAATCACATAAGTCCAGCAAAATCTCACCAATTTGATGAGATTTCTGTTAAAACTTTCTCTTTGTAATTTTGTTACAAAAGTATTCAAAGTCTTACAATTTAAAAATTCTCAGAAAATCTTCTTAGAGATTTATAAAAAGACTTTGGAAGTCTAAAAATTGAATTAGAAGCCTCTAAAAGTTTTAATTGAATACATCGGAATTCTAAAAATCTTTAAAAGTTTAAATTGAATACACCCCTTAATATTGTATTTGATCATAAATATTCCTATATATATACATAATTTTTTATGTTTGAAAAAAACAAATATAGTGGTCAGGTCAAGTTGGTTTGGCCTGGTTCGAACGACCCGCCCGTACCAGTCCCCGGCTCTGGACCGGCCAAGTATAAAGACTATGTTTAAGAGTACAAAATTTCGATCGAACAACAAAACAAAAATGTCCTAGCTTGTTTGGACAAAAATATATTTTCAATGCCACCTTGTCAGTTTAGATTGTCTAGTGAATGATACTCTTAACAATGTCTCACTGTGTATCAGACAGCGGTCTGTGGATGACCAAATGAAATATTTTCAAATGCATGGAAACCAAAATCGACCAGAATTAATTCTTCAAACAGCAAAGCAAAATCAAATATCTGAACCCATCTTCACAGGAACCATTGCAAACATCATTTCATAACAGACAACATGATAAATTTTTAAGATTAAAACACCATTCGGTCAAGGCCTATGAACAAACCTGTTGTGTAAAAAGTATTATGAGATACAAGTTGTCATTCAACACCCAGTCTTTTCTAACTTGCCTCGGCTACACTGGTGTCCTGTTGGACCTCGTCATATGTCCCTGATTCTTCATTATAAGCATACCTGCGAATGGAGAACACCAGTGAGCAGCTCTATTCACAAGGGGTTGCATACAATTGATTAGAATTAGGGAATCATCAAGGTCAAATTGGTCTTTTTCCAGACAGTATCATGCAGTGGTCCAAGTCGTGCTTCAAAATAGTCATGTTTATTTCTAATATTAACTGCAAGAATGCATTGCTTCAACGTGCTGCTTATCCAACATGTGGACAAAATGAAATACCGATTCCAACAGATTATCAATATCACACACACACACACACATATATATATATATTATAAATATATAATCAACAGTGCTGGGCTGCAGCTTGCAGGAACATAATAAATCACTTCCATTTATGAAGGGCAGTATAATATTATGAATTCCAAAAGTCAAAATTATACTAAAAGTCATGGCCACGGTTACCATTTCCCAGAAGCTGCGCAACAGTACAACCCAGAAGAAGGATCATAGTAATAACCCGAACTGCTGCTGTAGTAATATCTGAAAAATAAGTGAATTTCAGAAATTTCAGGTGATGTAAATTGATTTCGTGATGGATAGATAATTCATGTTCAGCAAAATATGATTTTCTTTATTTCCATTCTTTTACCGAAAGCCTACAGCTAACTTGAGATTGTGCATCGTCTGGTAAAGGTTTTTTAATAAAACAAGAAACTGTACATTTTATAGAGAAGTGAATACAGATGACCAACATTCAGGAATGGCAACTGGTTACCCAAAGAGTAAAATTGACATGAAAAGAGGCATACCCAGAAGACTCATCGTACACATAATCATTTTGTGGTTCTCCACCTGAAATTCCGTATAGATAAACAAGTCACAGGATATGGCTTAATTTCTCTACCATTTGTTTCAAGTTTAGAGTTTATAAGCATACTCTCAGGTTGCAGAACAGAGGCTGATCCACTCCCATTAGTGGCAGGATTCTCAGGGGCGCTACCATCATTATCCCCAAACATGTCAAAAATATCACCTGATTCCTCCTGAACTGAAGTTCCTGAGATACCTTGCTTCCTTGCTTTCACTAATTTCTCATAACCCTCTGATAATTAAGAATGATGTAAGATATATCAGAAGAAAGTACCATTTAGAAGATAAAAAGTGATATTTATAAATGTCTCTAGGAGAACTTTCGAAAAATATGCACAGCCTACATTATATAATCTCGAAAATAACATACATCCGAAGCTTCTAGGCTGCCTTAGCTTCTTTTCTTATTATAAAATACAATAAAATGAAACACAAGGATGGGTTGGCATGACATGTCCACGAGAACAATACAAATAAGATTCAGAGAGCTGCATTATAAATGGATAGGACTTGTACTGGTAAATGGTAATCAGTATTACGTGGTGCACACAAAAGGGAAGTGACTCCAATAATGTGGTCATAAAAAAACTGAGAAGTAGGCGTTATAAATGGAGAAGAACAATACAAAGAATATTCAGAGAGTTGCATTATAAATGGATAGGAAGTAAGTATTACGTAGTGCAGACAAGAGGGAAGTAACTTTATTAATAAGTTCATAATAAAACTGAGAAATAGTCATCATATTTGAACCAGATGCAATCATATCATTGAATGTCAAAGAGATCTCATTAGCAAGGCAACAGAACACACCTGCTTCTCGCTCAAAATGTTCTCGTTTTTCCTCGTACACATCTGTAAACATAAAGGGACCGAATAGAGTTAGTGAATATCAGGCAATATATATCACTTCTAAGATTCACTTTAGACAGAAAAAGAATAAACTCAACCGTAATCTCCATTCTCCATCAATTTCATGGCATCTTCAGTTAGCTGATCAAATTGCTGTTTAGTTTGAGCGGACATTTTTTGCTTCTTATCAGTAGAACCCTTTAACCTCCTCAAAGCTCGCAAAACCTGTGAAAAAGTAGGCAATAAGATCCTAGAAGAACTTCAATACAAATATCGACATTATTTATGTATTGCCATTACATAAAAAAAGAGTATCCGTACCAGTCACTTAATAAAAACTTTATATAAAAAAGCAATGGGTAATGCATAAATAAGATCCTAGAAGAATTTCAATACAAATATCGACATTATTTATGTATTGTCATTACATCAGTGTTGTCAAATGGCGGCGCGTGGCGGATTTTTGACAATCCGCCATGCTAAATTTGTGAAGGATGCCAGTCATGGCGGCGCCATGGTGGCCGCTTTGGGGGATTTTTTGGCAAACCGCCATTAATAACACTGCATTACATAAAAATAGCATCCGTACCAGTCATTTGATAAACACTTTATATAAAAAAGCAATGGATACTGCATAAATACAGGAGCCACGCAGCACAATTGAGCGCCCTAAATATCTCATAATGGGAGGAACGGATGGGAATAATAGCAAACATCAACGTAAAATCAGATTTCTGCAAGCTCGTCTCCCCAAAAAAAGAAGAAGAAGAAGAAGATGGTCGTATGTAGACAGTACAGAACAAACAACACGACTCAAAGCTCACCGTCTCCCCAGGCTCAAGAACATCAGCAATCCTCCGATTGATTTCTGCAAGCTCGTCGGTAGCAAGATCGCGTGGCTCATCATTACTCGTGGAAATCGAGCTCTTTCCATCAAACTTTTCATAAACATCAACACTGTCAAGCCACGCGTCCTGCAAATGAAACACCGTAAGCCCAACAAACTTGCCAAGATAATCATATTATATACAATTTTCACTACCTTGATCTCATTCTGCATCATGTATTCGACATAATTCCCGTTTTCATCAAAGTACCCTTCTTCTCTCTCCTTGTCCAGGTTAAATGGTTCCAGTTCAACACCTTCTTCAACGAAAGGTTCATTGTTCTGCAAAACATTCACCTCCCTATTATTTATCCTATTAATCTAACTAAAGGGAACAGACAATCAACTGCTTAATAGTTAAAAACAGAAAGTTATCCAAAGAAAACACCGTATCCAGTATATAAAAATAGGACCATCAGGGAAAAAAAAAATCAAGGAACCATTACTCGACTTTACCTTGTACTGGACTTCTGCTCTTTTTATGTCAGGTACAAAATCATTGTTTTCATCAATAAAAAGCTCTGTTGTATTCTTACTGCGACGAACAGCCCGATCACTGGCTGCAGACTTAGGATCCTTAAATTTAGGAATATCTTCACCACCTTCATCCCTAACAAAATCTCCCCCTTTTATCTTCTTACCTTTCGGAAACCTCACCCTTTTCTCCCTGTGTATGTAGACACATGGACACACACACAAAACACAAGAAAAATTAGTTCACTGCGGAAACATCCAAACCATATTCTACTATCATCAAATTAATTCCAATTCCACTTCTCAGTTAGCCAAATGTCTCCCAAATTTGCTCAATAAGTTGGGCAAGCAATTTAGATTCGTTGAACCACTAACTATAATTCTAAAATGATTATGCAGCTGCGAGGCGGGTCAATACATGTAAATCGCATAAACCCTAACAGGTAAGCATACAACCTGTCGCCAAATTCGCAAAGTTAGACGCAAAAGTTATAAGCAACTAAGCGAGACATGGATATGGATATAAATATGATTGCAAACATCAACAAAAGGGGGGAAATGGAGAATTACGGCGGTGGTTTGTTTGATTCATCGTCGTCGACAAAGGAGCGCTTCAGGCTGCCACGCGACGACTCTTCTGCCATTGTCTGATTTCTGATTGGTGTGAGAGCGAAAATGGAAACAAGCTGAGGCTATGTAAGAACTGGGCTTTTGTAATCATAACCACTAAAGAGAAGTCCACATATGAATCATTTAATATAACGAAATTTACACACATATTCTGTTTGTTGGTTCCTACAAAATTTATATCTATATCTATATCTATATCTATATCTATATCTATATCTATATTTAAGAATTAACATTTACTAAAAATAGTAACAAAAAAAAATAGATCATAATTTAATGCAATCTATAAATAGTAAGTTTTATTATTTTTCTTATTTTTTCCTTTAAAAATCATACAACATTAAATGCTACCTTAAATTTCGAGCTTCTATTCATTTTATTATTTAAAAATCCAGCTAAGATTTATTAAGTGTGTATGTTTTTATTTTTATTTTTTTTCTTACAAACAACAAACAACATTAAAATATCGGTCTCTATATTTATAATCTCAATTCAAAATATGCAAAAGTTTTAAAATCTCGGTCTTTATATTTGTGCCTTTAAAAAAATATTGAACGCTAAAAATATTCTTAAATTGCATAATCCATCAATAAACTTATTTTTTTTAAAACTACAATGTTATTATATTTTAATATGTATAAAGTAAAAATAATTAATTCATCTTTAGATATATTATTTATAATCTTAATATACTATCATTTGGTGTAGACATTTATTATAGGAATCATAAAATACTTTTATTTCATACAAGTAAATATATTTAAAGAAAATAAGAATATTTCTTCGGGATCAATCGGGTGACTGAATTAGGGTAGTGCTCAGGTTGATTGAATTACTTTTAGGTGGTATTTAAAATAGTAAAAAAAAATTGACACCATTTGGTTGGTCCCAGGTGACTAAGTTTTGTGTCAGTTCGACCACACTAAATCGATTATTAAACCCAAATATAAATTTTATATTGAAAATATTTTATTACGTGAATGTGATGTAGTCCAAACTTCAAATAATCGTATTAACAATACTTTTATGACAATATTTAAGAAACTATGATAAATACAATAAATATTTTAATTTTAAAAACTAAAATTTATATGTAATATAGAATTTTCAATATAGTAATTAAAATATAATCTTTACTATTGTAATGTTTATGTGTAATAAAGTTCCTCTTTATTTATTTATTTAATTGTATGTAAAAAATAACTATAAAAAATTTAAATAATATAATGATATATATCTAATGTCATTTTAAATAATTATAAATAAGGCAATACAATTTTATATAACTAAATTATTTTTTATATGTATTTATGGTAAAATTATGATATATTTAGATTGAATAAAAATAAAAAATAGAGTTATAGTTTTAAAATATTAATAACAATATAAGAGTATAATATTAATTAAAAGTAATTTCTCTTAATATACAAAGAAGAGAGAACTATTAGAATAATATGTTAACATAAAATTTTAAAATAATTATATAAACCATTATTTACATAATAGCTATATACAAACTGTTAATACAATATCTTAGTCAATCAACTATTACTATTCACTATTAGCTAATAGCCAAACAAGGAACATAATATACATAATTGATAAACATATTTTAATTATTTTTCGATTACGCTTGATTATATTCTTTTATGAAGGCAAATATATATATTTTATGTACATATCAAATCAAATGTAGTAATAAATATTAATTTAATGTATCTGTTGATAACTGACTTGGTTGTACATGATTAGTTGAGAACTAATCATATTATTCATTAATCTTTCGAAAAAGACTAAACTTAGCCCAAGTCGGTAACAGTCGAAAAGATACCGACTTCCTCATAGCACAAGCTAAACCAATTACACTCCAAACCGACTAAACTATAGAAGCTTACAGACCGACTTCGCCAAACGACAAAATTACTTGCTATGAAGATTATCCTTTCAACCGACATCCGAGGAGACCAAATTCTTAAGCAAGAGACGTTGTACATCTTCTATTGGACCATCAAGTCAAAGAATAATCATTGATGTTCCCTCATTACATTACACACCGCTTTATTGAAGTTGCTTAGTATTTAATGTGATCTCATCTACCTCGGACTAAAAGACAAAAATAGTTGTACTATAAGTAGCAGAATTTATTATTGTACGGGGATCTTTTTCGACACATTGTACACGGACTGTAAGACATCTCGGTTATGAACAAGAAACCGACTTCCTATACTCTTGTGAATATATCAATAAAATACACATTTTACTTTTGTTTCATGTAATACACACCTTGCTGTTCGTTAATTTGAGTTGTTAATTTCCATACAACAACAGTTTGGGGCTAGAAGGAGGGCTTGAACCTTCGATCGTTTAAATTACAAACGTTCATTTGACACGTTCGTTATAACACTTGTTATGACGAATTCTGGGCAGCAAGAAAGGAACCCAGGTGTAGGGACCAGTCGAAATCCTCATCAGGCGACTAAGGATACACCGGCACCATCTTTGACGATAGATTACTCTTTATTATTTCAAGATCTGGAGTTTCTTCGAAATCTATTTAATTTTATGGCGCACACAAGAACAGGACCTGCTGCAACAGTTCCCAGTCAAACCCCTGTTGCGAATATTCAAATACAGCAACAGATGCCATCTGTCCAACAAAGAAACAACAATCCAGCTGCATCTCATGCAACCTCTTAGCCACGGGTGTCTGTCCCGCGGCAAAATGCAGCTGAGTGTGATCGTGAAGCAGCCACGTTGAATAACCTTCAACCTGGAGGAATTCCACTGGACATAACTGCCGAGTCTCATTCAGGCCGTCGCCGGCAACAACCGACGGTTTCGTCACCAACGACATCGATACTATCGAAAGGAATCGGTCCTGACGTGAGAATGACGAATTACGTCATATTATTGAATGGAACCGGTTGAGACGTGAGTCGGAGGAGTTGGAAATGCTGCGGAAACGTGTTGCCGAATTAGAAACTCGACAAGACGGTCCCGAGGAATCCCATAGAAGGATGCCCCTCTCGAATGATGTCTATCTGGAAGCCGAAACCCCACTAGCTCCACATCTCACAATGGAACCTCTATCAGGAAAAATTAAGGTTCCTCAAATCAGTCTTTATGACGGCACTTCGGATCCAGACGCGCATCTCGGTCAGTACACTTTCTGGATGGACTTTCATGGGGCAACCGACGCATTGAGATGTCGGATGTTTTCATTAACTTTGGGACCTCGGGCTCAGAAATGGTATCACTCTCTACCTCGTTGCTCAATCTCTAAATGGCAACAGTTGAGGACAGCTTTTCGGTCTCATTTTATTGGGGCCCAAGTATCTTTGATCCCAAATGAGTCAATTGCCAATATAGTATAAAAAGATAACGAAAGTGTCAAAGAATATATAACTCGGTTCAATGAACGAGTACAGAACATGGAACAGTGTCATCCGAAAACTTTGTTGATTACTGCTATTGCTGGCTTAAAACCGAATTCTCTGTTCCGATGGAGCATTTATCAGAATAAACCGAGTTTATTTCAAGAGTTTTTGACTCGAGCACAACAACATATCATCGCTGAAGAGTCAATGTCTGTTCCTACCCTCGATTTTTCTACAAATAAATCAGAGTAGGAACAAGAAATCAAGAAGAAGAAGAACAAGTCGTTCAAACCAAATAAATATCGGTTTGGGAATGCTAGAGACCCTGAAGTACAAGAAGCTAGAACCAAATACCAAAATGAAGTCAAATCGAGCTACCAAACCGTCTTTTCAGCTGGAGCCGCAACTATATTTGAGGAATTGAAAGGAAAAGGGATCCTCCCTGATCCCCGACCTGTGAGAACTCCAGAAGACAAGCGCGATAAGACAAAATATTGTTCATATCACAAGTCGGCAGTGTTGGGTTCGATAGTACAGTACGGGCTGTACGCAGCGGAATTTAAAATTTTTAAAGTAAGTATTTATCGTATAAATACAACACCCGTACATACTAATTGCGAATTAACTGATCGTCATCTTTAAAACATGCATCATATACAAATTTTGATTTGTTACTATAAAGTAAATACTAGTAAAAATATTTACCGAATTTCTTGAACTCCTTCACTATTGATGATGGATGAGGGAATCGGTTCCCGGTTGTAACTTCAACGACTTGAGGTTACTCGCTAGAGGAATCCAAGTGTCTTCCCTCTAAACGTATCCACCCTATGAAGCCCGGTTCCGACGACTTTCCTTCGCTAGTAGAAAAGACTCGGTTTTCTTGTATAGGAATATTTATGAATTTTATTTGGGAATTTTAAGAACTCTTTCTTGAAGTTTTATGAAGAACACTTTCTTCTCTTTCTAACACTTAGAAATTTAGGATCAAAAACTTCACTTAAATGCAAAACCATTTTGCATATATTTATACTAAACATTTTAGCATAAAATAATCAACATTTAGTAATATTAAATAAAATCAAATTTTATTTAAATAGTATTTACTAACTTTTGACTTTGAAAATAATAAGATATGTTAAGTAGTTCAAACAACCATCAACAACCATTTTATTATAATCATATTTATTATTTTAATCCTTAAATCATATTTAAAGATATAAATAATAATTGGATAATAAATCTTGAGAATCTTTCTCAAGACTTTATTATTATATCATTTTCCCAATATTATAATAATCATATTATTATTATTTTGGATTTTTGAAATTTAAAATCCTATTTTAAAATTCAACTTTATTAATTTAGTAATTACCTTAATTACTAAAGTAATATCCAAAATGTAATTAATCAATCTTATTGATTAATATATTCCTTTAATTGATATCTAATCAAATTAGATATTTATCAATTAATTCTAACCATTAGAAATACAATCTTTACCTTTGTTCATAATTAGTGTGACCTTTTAGGTTCACCTTAATACTAGTAGTGGGTTTACAACACTTTGTAATTTGAGTTAAATCTTATTAACTCTTATTCATGAATTAACCCTTTAATTTATGAACCCACATATCATGGTAACACCTAGCAAGTAGCATGAATCTAGTATTAAGTGAATAGCGAGTAAACCTATTCCGATTACAACTCCATACATGTAAAATCCTTTCGACATCTAATTTCCCGATTAAGTCTTGGGTATGATTTTGTCGAAACCCAAATTGACTTAATAACTATGATTCTATTTCATGTTTATTAACCCGGTTATGAATCACTATTCATCTCTGCCTTGGCCAAGGACTTTGGATTAATAACTATGAAACACATAGGAAATTCACTTATCTTCATAAGTGTCGAATCCTTTATTGGCCACTAACAAACTTCCATACATATTAACATAATACCCAACTTATCCCTTTAAACGATAGTGCTAGCTACCAAAAGGATAAATCAAAGTAGAATGTAATATGCACAAAGTTACCATTGTGCCTCAAGTCTTAGGATTAGTCATGTACTATTGTAACATGAAAATTCTTATTCGACTGAATAAATTCTTCATTAAGAATTTTCATACGGTCATGTTCAGTGAACTTGTTCTCTAACAAGCACCCACATAAATGTACTTACGTCTTACGCTAATGTTGATGGAATGCAACATTCTTGTCCAACAAGCATACAAACTATGTGCAAGTCTTTTATGGATTATTCGATATCCCATCTCGAAACATCCATCGACTTGGAACTGTATTTAAGATCACGGCTTTCAAGGTATGTTCCATGATCACCATCTCTATGCGCAACCATACCTTATAACCATAAGTGATCTAGGGATTTTATCTTAAGTGCAATTATAAGATAAATGCTTTCTCTTAAGATAAAGAAATGCCTTATTCATAATATAATTCCAATAGACTGTATTTACAAGTAGAATACGTCCAATTAGATTGGAACGCCGGGTACCCTACTCTAACAATCTCCCACTTGCCCTAGTTCCAATCACTCATGTATCTAAGACCCATCTTCTCAAGATGTCCTTCGAACACTTTCTGTGATAAGGGTTTAGTTAAGGGGTCTGCTATATTTTCTGCTGAGTCGACTCGCTCCATCACGACATCGCCTCTACCAATGATTTCTCTAATCAAATGGTATCGCCTCATAATGTGTTTGGATTTTTGATGAGATCTTGGCTCCTTTGCTTGCGCAATAGCCCCATTGTTATCACAATAAATCATTATTGGATCAACAACGGATGGTACTACACCCAACCCTTGGATAAAGTTCCTTATCCAAACAGCTTCTTTTGCAGCATCAGATGCAGCAATATATTCAGCCTCTGTCGTAGAGTCAGCAATTGTTTCTTGTTTGGAACTTTTCCAACTAACTGCTGCTCCATTCAGAGTAAATAAGTATCCAGACATGGATTTATAGTCGTCTTTATCGGACTGAAAACCAGAATCAGTAAAGCCTTCTAGTTTCAGTTCTCCATTGCCGTATACCATAAAGATATCCTTAGTCCTTCGTAAGTACTTAAGAATCATCTTAACGGCTTTCCAGTGTTCTTCACCTGGATTAGACTGATATCTGCTCGTTACACTAAGTGCATAAGCCACATCAGGTCTTGTACATAACATTGCATACATAATGCTACCAATAGCTGATGCATAAGGTATATGACTCATCCGTTCTCTTTCTTCAGGTGTCTTTGGAGACATCGTCTTAGAAAGAGAAATCCCATGACTCATTGGAATATATCCTCGTTTGGATTCTTCCATGCTAAACCGTTGTAGCACCTTATTTATGTACGTCGACTGGGATAGTCCGATCATCCGTTTAAATCTATCCCTATAGATTTTTATCCCTAGGATAAAGGATGCTTCTCCCAAGTCTTTCATGGAAAACTGTTTTGACAACCATGTCCTAGTTGACTGCAACATCCCTACATCATTCCCAATGAGTAGGATGTCATCAACATATAGAACAACAAATGTAACTGCACTCCCACTAACCTTCTTATAAACACATGGTTCATCCGGATTCTTATGAAAATCAAACGTTTTGATCGTTTCATCAAACCGAATATTCCAACTCCTCGAAGCTTGTTTAAGTCCATAAATAGACCTTTGAAGTTTACAAACCATTTGTTCACTCCCATTGGATATGAAACCTTGCGGTTGTTTCATATAAATGTCTTCCTTAATATTTCCATTAAGAAAAGCAGTTTTCACATCCATTTGCCATATCTCGTAGTCATAATACGCAGCTATGGCTAGCAATATCCGAATAGATTTAAGCATTGCTACTGGTGAAAAAGTTTCCTCATAATCAACACCTTGTTTTTGAGTATAACCTTTAGCAACCAGTCTTGCTTTAAAAGTATTTACTTCTCCATCTACACCACGTTTTCGCTTGTAAACCCATTTACAACCTATGGGTACAATACCCTGTGGTGGATCAACCAAAGTCCATACTTTGTTTGAATACATGGAATCTATTTCGGATTGCATAGCTTCTTGCCATTTATCTGAGTCAATGTCCAACATTGCCTCATCATAGCTTATTGGATCATTATCCAAAAGGAGTCCCTCTTCATTGTCTTTTGACAATAGGTATAGCCTTTCAGGCGCCCTAGAAACCCTTTCGGATCTCCGAAGAGGTTGTGTTTCAGATGGTCCAGTCTCTACTGGTATGTTATTTGTGGTACTTTGTGGAATTTCTTGTGGTTCTTCATTAAGTTCTATGACTCCACTATTCTTTGAGAGAAACTCTTCCTCTAAGAATATAGCATTCCTCGAAACAAACACCTTTTGTTCAGAGGGATCATAGAAATAGTATCCAATAGATTCTTTTGGATACCCCACAAATTTACATAAGATGGATCTCATATCCAACTTACCTCCCACTAACTGCTTCACATAAGCAGTACAACCCCATACTTTCAAATATTTGTATGAGGGTGATTTACCACACCATATCTCATAAGGTGTGCTGGGTACAGCTTTACTCGGCACTCTATTCAAAATATGTGCAGCTGTTTCTAAGGCATAACCCCAGAATGAAAGAGGTAAACTAGTGGAACTCATCATTGATCGAACCATGTCTAACAGTGTTCGATTTCTCCTTTCTGAAACCCCATTGAGTTGTGGAGTTCCAGGAGGTGTCCACTGTGAGATAATCCCATTATCCCTTAAATAATCAAGAAACTCATTAGTCAAGTATTCACCTCCTCGATCCGATCGAAGGACTTTAATACTACGACCAATTTGTTTCTCCACTTCATTTCTGAATTCTTTGAACTTTTCAAATACTTCAGATTTGTACCTTAATAGGTATACATAACCATACCGTGAAAAATCATCAGTAAAGGTTATGAAATAGTGATAGTTCCCCATAGCACTAACATTTAGTGGTCCACAAACATCTGTATGGATCAAATCCAACAGACCTTTAGCTCGCTCCACTTGTCCAACAAATGGTGATTTTGTCATTTTACCTTTAAGACATGATTCACATGTAGGCAACCTATCCTCTCCCATAAGGTCGAGTTTTGGTCCCAATTTGTGAATCCTCTTTTCAGATATATGACCTAATCTAGCATGCCAAATTGTGAATGAACTATGATTATCTAATTTCCTTTTATTTTGTTGAATGGTTAGGATGGGACTTTCTGGTGTAATGGTATATAAACCATTTGTCAAGTTTCCTGAATATATAAAAGTTGTATCTTTGAAAATAGAACATCTTCCATTTTCAATGACAAACTTAAAACCTTCCTTATCCAATATTGGAATAGAAATAATGTTTCTTATAATATCAGGAACATACAAACAATTTGAAAGACAAACTTTTACACCATTATTTAAAGCTAGATAAACAGTCCCAATTGCTTTGGCAGCAACCCTTGCCCCATTGCCCATCCTTAGGATTGTTTCATCATTTTCTAGCTTTTTACTTCTTGCCATAATTTGCAAATTATTGCAAATGTGTGAGCCACAGCCGGTATCCAATACCCAAGAAGATTCGTTAACTGATAAGTTAACTTCAACAAAATAAATACCTGAACTTTTCAGGCTTGCAAGATATTTCTTGCAGTTCCTCTTCCAATGCCCAGTTTTACCACAATGATAACATTTATTGGGTTCAGTTAATTTGTTTTGTTCAAGGATACTTGCAATTGGATTTTTAGCCATTTTAGTAGAGTGATCTACAAAAACAACAAACGAAGCAGAAAATAATTAAACTATGGAATTTATATTCATTTAATATTAGGTCTTTAATATTAAATGTCTCCCACTATTTTAATTAAAACCCCTTTTTAATTATGAAAATCTAATTTTCATAGTGGGCTTGAAGTCCAATAAAAATATTCCATATCCCAATTTTATGAGTACGCATGGAACATTTATATCGGTAGTCAACTTTTGACAATTGTATCTCTATACAACCTTCAAGATGTTTTGCCTCACCTTTCCTTATATACCTCAATTTTATGACCGTATATATTACTCGGTGTCAAATCAAACCCATCAAAACTTTCATGATAATGGCCCACCAGAGTGTCCCACGACTCATGGTCAACACAAAGAGGAATCCATCTCACGAATATCAATATATTTAATAGAGTTCACAGCTTTCGACATAGAATCATCCCACGACTCGTGGCCAATGATAAAACATCGTAGCATCTCATGTCATCTACTTTTGATGGAAGACCGGGATTAATAAGTTCCAACTTATTTTTATCCATTATTGATTTGATATGGAATTAATCAAATTAATCCGTTTGGGTTCCTTGATCTCATCGATTACCATCTTTACGTTTATTTACCGATTTCAGTCACCTAATGAAACGAAAGCGTAAATAAACCTAACATACATCTAATGCATGGTGGGATGATCATGTCCTTGCCTATTCGATCCATTCGAGCCAAAATGGATCTATGCCTATGTACGTGATAAAACAAATAATAGAACTACTTCTATTACATTTATTCTATCTACCCGTACAAGCACAGGCCTTCGAGATTACAACTTGTAAAATTACCCACACATGCGTGGGCCTTTGTCATCGAACGGTCTCCACCTTGATCTAATCTCTAACGATACAAAATTTAAAATTTTACAAATTTCATCTCAAGAGACTCGCAGGTCTCGATAAATTACATTTCTTCAATCATATTGAAAACATAATTAAACATCCATTCATTCATTCAATCATATTGAAAATGAAAACATCCATTCAAACATAATGAATATGAGGCTCATGATCATCCCTAAAACATTCATCTAATGAAATGAACATAAAATATCAATTTATGAGTCACACGACTCGTGTGAGGGTCACACGACCCGTGTGATCTTATCACACGACTCGTGTGAAAAATACGAATTGAAAATCAAAATTTTTCCCAGACTCACACGACTCGTGTGGCTCGTCACACGACTCGTGTGAGCTCACACGACTCGTGTGACAAGGTCACACGACTCGTGTGAAAATCACGAAGCTAAAATCAAAATTTTTCTTCATGCCACACGACTCGTGTGACAAGGTCACACGACTCGTGTGGCTTAAAAACGATTTTTAATTTTATAATTAATATTTTTATCATATAAAAAATTAATTATATTGCTTATCTCATAAGTCTTAACAAATCAAAATCTGTTTTAAAGACGATAACCGTGGCTCTGATACCACTGTTGGGTTCGATAGTACCGTACGGGCTGTACGCAGCGGAATTTAAAATTTTTAAAGTAAGTATTTATCGTATAAATACAACACCCGTACATACTAATTGCGAATTAACTGATCGTCATCTTTAAAACATGCATCATATACAAATTTTGATTTGTTACTATAAAGTAAATACTAGTAAAAATATTTACCGAATGTCTTGAACTCCTTCACTATTGATGATGGATGAGGGAATCGGTTCCCGGTTGTAACTTCAACGACTTGAGGTTACTCGCTAGAGGAATCCAAGTGTCTTCCCTCTAAACGTATCCACCCTATGAAGCCCGGTTCCGACGACTTTCCTTCGCTAGTAGAAAAGACTCGGTTTTCTTGTATAGGAATATTTATGAATTTTATTTGGGAATTTTAAGAACTCTTTCTTGAAGTTTTATGAAGAACACTTTCTTCTCTTTCTAACACTTAGAAATTTAGGATCAAAAACTTCACTTAAATGCAAAACCATTTTGCATATATTTATACTAAACATTTTAGCATAAAATAATCAACATTTAGTAATATTAAATAAAATCAAATTTTATTTAAATAGTATTTACTAACTTTTGACTTTGAAAATAATAAGATATGTTAAGTAGTTCAAACAACCATCAACAACCATTTTATTATAATCATATTTATTATTTTAATCCTTAAATCATATTTAAAGATATAAATAATAATTGGATAATAAATCTTGAGAATCTTTCTCAAGACTTTATTATTATATCATTTTCCCAATATTATAATAATCATATTATTATTATTTTGGATTTTTGAAATTTAAAATCCTATTTTAAAATTCAACTTTATTAATTTAGTAATTACCTTAATTACTAAAGTAATATCCAAAATGTAATTAATCAATCTTATTGATTAATATATTCCTTTAATTGATATCTAATCAAATTAGATATTTATCAATTAATTCTAACCATTAGAAATACAATCTTTACCTTTGTTCATAATTAGTGTGACCTTTTAGGTTCACCTTAATACTAGTAGTGGGTTTACAACACTTTGTAATTTGAGTTAAATCTTATTAACTCTTATTCATGAATTAACCCTTTAATTTATGAACCCACATATCATGGTAACACCTAGCAAGTAGCATGAATCTAGTATTAAGTGAATAGCGAGTAAACCTATTCCGATTACAACTCCATACATGTAAAATCCTTTCGACATCTAATTTCCCGATTAAGTCTTGGGTATGATTTTGTCGAAACCCAAATTGACTTAATAACTATGATTCTATTTCATGTTTATTAACCCGGTTATGAATCACTATTCATCTCTGCCTTGGCCAAGGACTTTGGATTAATAACTATGAAACACATAGGAAATTCACTTATCTTCATAAGTGTCGAATCCTTTATTGGCCACTAACAAACTTCCATACATATTAACATAATACCCAACTTATCCCTTTAAACGATAGTGCTAGCTACCAAAAGGATAAATCAAAGTAGAATGTAATATGCACAAAGTTACCATTGTGCCTCAAGTCTTAGGATTAGTCATGTACTATTGTAACATGAAAATTCTTATTCGACTGAATAAATTCTTCATTAAGAATTTTCATACGGTCATGTTCAGTGAACTTGTTCTCTAACAAGCACCCACATAAATGTACTTACGTCTTACGCTAATGTTGATGGAATGCAACATTCTTGTCCAACAAGCATACAAACTATGTGCAAGTCTTTTATGGATTATTCGATATCCCATCTCGAAACATCCATCGACTTGGAACTGTATTTAAGATCACGGCTTTCAAGGTATGTTCCATGATCACCATCTCTATGCGCAACCATACCTTATAACCATAAGTGATCTAGGGATTTTATCTTAAGTGCAATTATAAGATAAATGCTTTCTCTTAAGATAAAGAAATGCCTTATTCATAATATAATTCCAATAGACTGTATTTACAAGTAGAATACGTCCAATTAGATTGGAACGCCGGGTACCCTACTCTAACAGGCAGGACATGACACTGATGAGTGTCTAAGCTTACTCTCTGCTCTATTACGGCTTATTGGACACCCTCAAGTCCAAAGATTTGCCAAGAATGTTGATTATTAAAGGAAGGGCAGACTCTCTGAGCCCCTAAACGATGATGAGGATGAAGATCGCCCAATTAATCCCAAGCGTGTCAGACAAGGCGATAAAGAAGTCTTTATGTTAAAATTAGAAACAAATAATCCTTCATCTATAAAAAAAGCCGACATGGTGACATCATCAGGATATTTGAATCCTCTTGGACTTCCTTCAATCCCACGAGTTAATACCAGTAGTGGAGGAACCGGAGAATCGCGTCGACAAATGAAAGCATATGCCCAACAAGCTTATAACTCGGGTAAAACAGTCCTGACGACCGACCTCCGAAATAAGATCAATGCTCGAAATAACTGTCCGATTACTTTTAATATAAATAATGCCAGTTATTTTGCTCACCCACATTCCGACCCTCTTGTGATCACGGCACCAATCTGTGGGATACCGGTACACCGGATAATGGTGGACACTGGGGCATATTCTATTATAATGATGCTCCGTACATTTGAGCAAATGGGGATTGATCCCACCGAGTTAAAACCTTGCAAAGACCAAGTACAGGGTTTCAACGGAACGGTCACATCAACTCTTAGTGAAATAACAATGCTCATCCGATTTGGGGTTCCAGGACAAGCTTCAAAAGTCATCATGGAAACGTTCAAAGTAATGGATCTTAAAAATGAATACAATGCCATTGTGGGAAAAACAACTCTGTACAAACTTCGGGCAGCTGTTTCAATCTTCCATTATGCTCTGAAATTTCCCACGAACAATGGAGAAGGGACCCATTATGGCGATCAATACGAAGCTCGGGGAATGACGTATGTTAAACCCTGGTATGAACCTTTTTCCTCCTCGGTATCAATGGTGGAGATTGTTCAAGATGAATTGGAAGAACAACAAACTTTTGAAAACTCAGTCCCCCAAAATACCGAGATGGAAGTTGAACCTTCCGAGATGCCAACGAACTCGGAGGAAAGGTTTTGTGATGACTTAAACCGAGATTGTGGAAAACGTCCAGAAAAAGAACCGATTCATGAGGAAGACGAACTCGATCCCCGAACCCAATTTAAAGAGAAAAGCAAGCTTGACCGAGCTGAACCATCTGAAGATATCGAAACAATTTTTATTGATGATCCTATTTGCAATAAACCGCTTCGAATTGGGGCCAATCTCCAAGAACCAATACGAACACAACTTATTCAGTTTCTCCGAGCAAACCTAGACGTCTTTGCCTGGAAACATGAAGACATGAAAGGCATTGACCCCAATGTGGCCTCACACCGACTTAATCTGGATCCAACAATAAAACCAGTGGTTCAAAAACGACGCAAACTCGGTCCTGATCGACAAAAGGCTCTCGAAGAAGAAGTCAAGAAGCTGATCGACAATAAATTTATTCAAGAAATTAAATACCCGACTTGGTTATCCAATCCTGTCCTAGTCAAGAAAAGTACCGGGACATGGCGACTTTGTATTGATTTCTCCGACTTAAACAAAGCCTGTCCAAAAGACAGTTATCCACTGCCACACATCGATTATATGATGGATGCCACTTCCGGACACGAATTAATGAGCTTTATGGACGCATATTCGGGGTATAACAAGATCCCGATGGATCCTGGAGAAGCAGAACACACATCATTTTATTCTGCCCGAGGCCTATATTGTTATACAATGATGCCATTTGGTCTCAAGAATGCTGGGGCCACATATCAAAGACTTGTGAACAAAATGTTTTGCTAAGCTCATCGGGCACACCACGGAAGTCTATGTCGACGACATGTTGGTTAAGTTGGTTCACGCTGTTGATCATGTCAATCATTTACAAGAGATGTTTAATATCCTCAGAGATTATTCCATGGTGTTAAACCCAAAGAAGTGCACTTTTGGAGTCGGTTCCGGTAAGTTTTTGGGGTATATCGTGACACAACGAGGAATCGAAGCTAACCCCCTGAAAATAAAAGCTATACTGGATTTAACACTTCCCACGTCGGTTAAAGGTGTACAGGCCCTTACTGGCCGACTTGCTGCTCTAAACAGATTCATATCAAAATCAACCGATCGTTGCAAACCTTTCTTTGAATCCATCAAGAAAGGGAAACGCTTTGAGTGGACTAATGAATGTCAACAAGCTTTAATCGCAATCAAGAAAACACTCATGCAATCTCCGACATTGCAAAAATCGGTACCCGAAGAGATGCTGTACTTGTATTTGGGAGTGAGCGAAGCTGCTATTAGTGCTATTCTTATCCGAGAATAAAAACTCCAACAATATCCAATTTATTATATCAGCAAGGCATTACACGAAGCTGAGCTACGATATTCACCCATGGAAAAGCTGGCTTATGCTCTTGTTATTGCAGCTCGGAAGCTACGACCTTACTTCCAAGAACATTCAATTACTGAGCTTACATCTTATCCGTTAAGACCAATCCTTCACCGACCTGATAGCTCCGGAAGAATGATTAAATGGGCGATTGAGCTCGGTCAATATGATATTCATTATAAACCGAGAACCGCCATCAAAGCACAAGCCTTATCTGATTTTATTGCTGAGTTCACCCCTGCAATTGAGGAAATCAACAAAGATCAGTCATGGACTCTTTATGTTGATGGATCCTTAACCCAACACCGAGCTGGTGGAGGTGTCGTCTTGATCGATCCTAATAAAAAGATGTTCTGTCACTCTATCAGATTTCTTTTCCCAGCTACGAACAATGAAGCTGAATACGAAGCCTTGCTCTCTGGATTAAATCTTGCGGAATCCATGAACGTATACAAGCTCAAAATATTCTCCGATTCACAATTTTTTGTAAACCAAATCCTGGGAGAATTTGAAGTCAAGGAATCTCGGCTGATACCTTACTTGGCACTGACAAAACTTAAAATGTCTAAAATCGATGCCCAGTTAGAACACATTCCTCGCTCTCAAAATATTCCAGCTGACGCACTTTCAAAACTTGCCTCGAGTACGGGAATTGACAACGTTGAGTATATCCAAGTCGGTCACCAAGAGAAGTCGTCAACGTCAAATACCGATGTTATGAATTCCGAACTTCAGAAATCGCCGACCTGGATGACACTGATTGTCACATACTTGGAAACCGGGGCCTTACCGCAAGACCCAAAAGAAGCTCGATCCCTTTGAATTCAAGCAGCCCGATTTACACTGGATAACAAAATTCTTTATAAAAGGAGATATTCCATCCCTTTATTAAAATGTATAACCGAGAAAGAATCAAAGTACATCCTCGAAGAAGTTCATGAGGGAATTTGTGGAAATCATAATGGCGCACGAGCTTTAGCCTATAAAATACTTCGACAAGGATATTACTGGCCAACCTTGAAGACTGACGCGATGACTTGGGTTCGAAAATGCACAAAATGCCAAATATATGCGCCTAATATAAACCAATCTCCTGAATCCCTCAAGTCAATATATAGCCCGTGGCCGTTCGCCAGATGGGGAATTGATCTTAGCGGTCCACTTCCAACAGGAAAAGGAGGCGTCAGATTTGCCATTGTAGCCGTTGATTATTTTACAAAATGGGCTGAAGCCGAACCATTAGCAACAATTACTGAACAGAATTGTCGATTTTATTTGGAAATTGATTGTTTGTCAGTTTAGCATACCGAGTTCTATCATAACCGACAATGGTCGACAGTTTGAAGGAAAAAGACTTGAAGCCTTCTGTGAAGATTATCAGATCAAACATTTCTTCTCATCACCATATCATCCTCAATCTAACGGACAAGTGGAAGCAATCAACAAGATAATCAAGAACGAATTAAAAACCAGACTTGATGCTGCAAAAGGAGCTTGGCCCGAAGAATTACCAAATGTCTTATGGACAACAGTTTGTCACTCAATAGAAGAAACACCTTTTTCTCTAACATATGAGTCAGAAGCCGTTATCCCTGTTGAACTCGGTTCTCCGACATACCGAGTAACAAACTTTCATGATGAAACCAACTCGGAAAATTTGAAGAGCAATCTCGATTTGATCGATGAAATGCGCTTAACGACCGATCTCAAAAATGATGCTTATAAACAAAGGAGTGAGAAGTATGTCAATCAAAAATTAAAGTCTCGCTCATTCCGAGTAGGAGATCTTGTACTTAAAAGAATAACTGGATCAGACCCGGGACCTTTGAAACCGAAGTGGGAAGGACCATTCAAGATAAGTCAAGTACTCCCCAAAGGTACTTACTGACTTGAAAGGTCAGATGGAATATTTTTACAATATCCCTGAAATGCAGTCTATCTCAAGAAATACTTCCAGTGATTACAACAATGTAAAAACGACTCTGCACACTCTTTTGATGAACAAAAGAAAATTGTGTGCTTATGAGTCTCTTTAAATCTTTGCCGAGTACTTTAACTCGGTACGATATTAGTCTTTATTTAGCCAAGCTATTTAAACTTGGACAAGACTGATGTCGAAACTTTGAAATTCTGTCTTGACAACAACCAAGCTAAATAACTCGGCAAGACAGATTTTTTCGGCTAAAATAACCTTCGAAAGACCAAGTTTTATAGCTTGGGAAGGTAAAAGGTTCGTTTTAAAGGGATAAACGCCTTTAACTAAATTATAAGGCAAAATCCCATTATCCATCGACCATTAAAGTCAATAGGTGGAAACCCGTTCCTATAAGTCAAACTTTGCCGAAGTTTGAATGTGAAAAACAGAAGTTCAACAAATATAAAAAGGCTGAAAATAACAAGTCGGATATAAAAGTGCCGACATTTTCTTAAATTTCTGATTGAACTCCAAGAACGGGTAAGTTTTATTCTACAAGTATTTTAACTCGATTAAATTATTAAAGAATTGTCTTGAATCGGACATCTCAACATTTTTAAATATGGATTTTTCAGTTTCCGAGTTAAAGAAACAGGTTATAAAACTTATCCCGAGTTCAAAGCACAAAACAATGATAGATGAAATTGAAATAAAAAGTCATTCATTTATCATTCAGATTGTTACAACTACTTTTCTAAGTACCGACATGCCAGTACTTCGAAACAAAATACAAATTCTAAACTTAAAAAAGTAAAAAGCACCGGAGCTCAAGACAAAGTACCCACGTCAGCACCCTTTTCCGAAGGGCCAGCTCCGTCATCTCTCTTCGAAATATCTATATTAAAGATAGTCGGTATATCACCAGTTACACCGACTTCTCCAGCCTTAGCCGCATCTTCAATCTTGGCGGACTCCTTACTAATTTTCTCAGCCTGCAGCGTGTCCTCAACATCTTTACCGATAATATTCTCGTACATCTGCCGGCTGATGTTCTCGAAAACCCGCTCTTCCTCAGACCTGGAAGCCATCACTACTTCCGACAGAGTCACCGGGATACGTTCATCAAGAATTACATTATCTTCAGTGACTTCATCAAACTCGGTCACTGATGGTTGTTTTCCCTGAGATGATTTACGGATTTTATCCTCAAGAAATTTGATCACCGACTTCTTGATTTGGTCCGGAGTCATCTTCTCGATCTCCTCTTCCATATTCACTTCTGCAAGAGTCTTCACATAGACCTCGGCCAACTCGTCCCGTTTATCCTTCTCAACCTCCAAAATCATGCTGATGAAGGATTTCCGAAGTCGGGCATCCCTTTCTTCACTCAAATGAGGGATGAGAGGATTTTCAAACTTAGCATTAACGAGGAGACTATCACAAAACTCCTTTTCGACTTCGTCCGCATCAATATGAGCAGTTATGATCGCCGAACTGAAGTTATGCTTCTTGACCTTGAAGAGGAGATATTGACGCAACTCTTCGATGTCGTAAAGGCCATCGTCAAACCACTCAAGAACCCAGCGGATATTTAAACAAGACGTCGAGCTCTCGGTCTTCATCATCAAAGTCGGATCCAGAAGTTATCTTGATTCGGTTAGCTTCGGCCTCAAGAATCCTTCCGGCACGAAGGCCGTCATTATATTTTTCCTCTGCGAACTTAATTTTTTCCTCCTGAAGTCTACTCAAGTCAGCACGGTGGGCATCTCGGCTCTTGATCAGCAGCTCTTCGGCCTCATTGCGCATGTCCCGAGTAAACTTGTGAGCCTCTTGCTCCTTGCACAATAAAATATGACACCGGGCGAGCTGATCTTCTAAGGACTTCACACGCTCCTCAGAAACAATAATCTGATCGGACAACCGGGGTACCTCGTTATCAACAGCGGTCTTCTCGATTTTCAGGGTCTCGATTTCACCCTGAGCGATCACCAATTGCTGATCTTGCTCGGCGACTTTATTCTTTAACTCTCTCTCTTTGGTCATCGCCTCCTCCCTCAGAGATGCAATAGCCCCATCTCTGAGTGCCAAAGTATGCTTTTTCTCGTCCACCTGCGCCGCATTGAGCCGAAAATCATCCTCGGCCATCACTAAACTTACCAGAGCTCGGCCGAGACATGCCTTAGCATATTTGAATTTGTAAGCGCTGGGCAGTGAAGATACACCAATTTCAGATCTCGGGTCCCACACCATCATTGGGACCCGTGAAGCATCAGTAACGTGGCTTGGTAGCTCCACTTTACTTGGAATCTCGGGGATCTACACTGACTCGAAAGTCGAGAACCATTTTTCGACCGATTCCCGAGGTTGCTTGAAGTTCATTACTCTCTCCTTATCAATGGGTAGGAAAGACCGGTCAACCAAGGGTTCTTTCTTCTTCTTTCCATGCTGGCCGACGTCGTGCTTCTTCTTAGACCGTCCCTCGTCAACCGGGATGCTCTCAGCACGTCTTTTCCTCTGTCGGACCAACGCGGAACCTTGCTCCTCGACCTCTTCTCGGTCGCCTTCGGGCTCGTCGGAGACTACCTCGATGATCGGCCGAATCTCCAGATGAATGATTCCAGTAGCCGGTTTCGCCTCAGGTGAAACAACTGCGATCGAACCGATCACAGCCGTAACGATAGCAGCAATAGGACCGGTAGCTGCTATCGCTAAAGGATTTGGCCGCAACTCTTCAAAAACAGATTCCGACGTTGCACCATCACCGACGTCAGCATTCTTCGGGTTCATAATAGGGTTGGACAGAAAAGCCTTCACCAACTTTTTGCGACCCATTTCAGAAAGACGTTGTTCTTTACTTTTGCCGACTTTACTTCGAAGTTCAAGATTTGGGCACTTCTGGCGAAAAGCTTTGGCGTCACGCACAGTTTTAAACCCGAACACTCCGAGAAGTGGGTAATAAACTACACACAAGAAAAGTTTGAGTTATAATCGCTCTTATAAACGACCGACTTCAAATAAGATCAAAAAATTATGACTCGAACTTACCTGGTTGAAAGAAAGAATCTGAGATTACGGGACAGAGACCGACTGCTTTTTACCTCGAATCCTTTAAAACCAATTTGAAGCTGCGTTGTTCTTTCTTCAATTTAAACAGCTCGGTAATTCTCTCTTTCAACTTCACACCGAGTTTCGATTCCTTTCTTCGCGTTGCAAACAGAAAGTGCTGACCTGTTAGTACAAAAATAAAGCAAGTCAGGACAACTCGGTACAAAAGATGATAAAAGACTTACAATATGCAGAATTAATTTCGATGGGTATTGACATCCCATCGATTAAAGGTTTAGAAAAATTCGGAGTCTGCCAGTCTCCCCCGACCCACAGCCACTCCTCTTGGAACCCGTGGAGAGAATCTGGGATTTCGGTAATTAAATCACCGACTTTTAATCCACCTTGTGGCCTCCCTGCGCATGCGAAACAGATCAACGGATCGGCCACTTGCCTATCGGCACACCTTCTAAATGTAAAAAGACTTCTAATCTCCTCCACGGTCGGCATATCCCACTTTTTCTCCTTTAAAAGCACCATCAAACCGATTATTCTTTTCCAAGAGTTCGGTGCAGTCTGACATAAACCGAAGCCCCAATCTCTTAAGTAATCGGTAATTAATGCCGGCAAAGAGAATCTTAATCCCGACCTCAATGAATCGGCAAAAACACCCACACAACCCGGCGGAGGGCAGGTAATCCTCTCACCCGGATAAGGAGCAAATAACCTTACCGAAGAGGGAATGTCGACTTCTCCTCGAAGCAAAACAATATCCGCGTCGGTTAAAATACTCGGTTCCCCCCTATACTCATCAATCGGTTCAGGCCATCGACGTACCGGACGCCTCCAATATTCAGCGAGAGACATCGCGTTATTTTCCGCTGCCTTGTCCTCCTCAATTATGTCTTTATTCAAATTAAGTCTTTGCACAAGAATGGGATCCCATCGATAATACTCGAGGGGTAATTTCACATCCTCATCGGTAAAGATCTTATCCTCGGAAACAATATGGCTACTACTACCCTCAGCGTGAGAAGTCATCTTTTCGAGATTGAAGAAAAGAAATAAAGACAAATTTGAAATCGACGAACACGAAAATTGAAAAATTAGGGCAAAATCTTACCAGACACAAAACCCTAAATTGGAGAGGATGAAGGAATGATCGTGATGAAAAAAGATTGGAAGCAGATTCGAAGCTTTTGAGGATAAAGTTGCAGAAGAAAACAAAGAGTTCAGAAATTCAAGGTAAGAAAATCCTCTTACGGCCAAAACCGACGACAATTTATAGGTTTTGATTTATGACCATTGAGCAAGTCCTGAATCGACGTATGTAACGGACGTGTCCATAAACGGCGCAACGTTACAGTAATCATTAATACACGTGGATCAACCTTGAAACGCCCCGTCATCCCATTATTCTGCTCGTTGGACCCATTAAATACAGACACGACTTTTAAGAATCGCCACGTCAGCCAAGCCGTTACATAACCATCAGAAAAAATCTATGGCAAATACCAAGTGTTCTCATGTCGGTTATCAAATACAAAGAAGTCGGCAAACTACCAAGTCGGAAATTACTGAAAATATTAGCGATATCAGTGGCCATCTTGTAAAGTACAAATTACCTGCTAATGTCGGGGGCCTCTCTGTTGATAACCGACTTGGTTGTACATGATTAGTTGAGAACTAATCATATTATTCATTGATCTTTCGAAAAAGACTAAACTTAGCCCAAGTCGGTAACAGTCGAAAAGATACCGACTTCCTCATAGCACAAGCTAAACCGATTACACTCCAAATCGACTAAACTATAGAAGCTTACAGACCAACTTCGCCAAACGACAAAATTACTTGCTATGAAGATTATCCTTTCAACCGACATCCGAGGAGACCAAATTCTTAAGCAAGAGACGTTGTACATCTTCTATTGGACCATCAAGTCAAAGAATAATCATTGATGTTCCCTCATTACATTACACGCCGCTTTATTGAAGCTGCTCAGTATTTAATGTGATCTCATCTACCTCGGACTAAAAGACAAAAATAGCCGTAATATAAGTAGCAGAATTTATTATTGTACGGGGATCTTTTTCGACACATTGTACACAGACTGTAAGACATCTCGGTTATGAATAAGAAACCAACTTCCTGTACTCTTGTGAATATATCAATAAAATACACATTTTACTTTTGTTCCATGTAATACACACATTGCTGTTCGTTAATTTGAGTTGTTAATTTCCATACAACAACAATATCATATACAAAATTTGATAATAAAATTGTAGAAATCTAAATTAAATAAATTATGGATAGTTTAAATTGATTAAGTATTTGTAATTATAAAAGTTCATAAAATAATATTTACATTTATATAAATTACTATTTCAAAACAAATTCTTTACATAAACCACTAATAATCAACAATATAATATAACAAAATAATAAAAAAAAAATACACTTTAACTTTTAAAGAACACTACGAGCATGTTTGTTTAAGAAAATTTTCAAAAAATTTACAACATTTTAACTCAACCACTTTTTTTAATTTAACTTTAACTCAACTCCACTACCATCACTATTATCAATATAATTAAATAATATCAATCAATCATTCATACATACTACATTAACATTAATTCACTATTCATCCATTCACATTATTTTAACTAACCATCACTTCAAATCATCTTTCTCATATTTTTACATCAAATCAATTTTAATTATTTTATTTTAAATATTATTTTAATATATTCACTAACAACTAACCATACTACTTTTGTTAAAATTAACCAAACCAAACAAAAAAAATTTAAACAAAACTAAATTTTTTTATAAGCAAACATGCTCGTCATTTTTTTCTTTTTAATAAAAAGAGGCCTGAAAAATAAAATTAATTTAATGACGACAAAGATCCATCACGCAACTAGGCTCCCAATTGCAACACGCGTGACCTTACGCCCAATAACACGTCGACACCTCATGTTCGTACGCGCAGCGCACCTATTGGTCAGGCCATTCGGGTCGGGTCCTGGAATCCGAAAGGTAACGTCGACCAATGAGAAACCAGAAAGAGATCGTATCACGACCCGATCTCTCGTCCACGAGTTGTGATACCCATAAACCATTGCCCGCCCATGTATTGATCTGCTTGCCACGTGGCGGTTCCTCCATGACTCAAATTACCTCAATATTTAAATTATTAAAATATTTTCCCCACACACACACACAAAAAAGGAAAACATTTTCCTCTGCTAAAGCTCAATTAGAAAAATATTATCTCTCTCTAGAGCGGCCTAGATTTGGGACTCCGAAGGATCAGAGCTAGGGTTGCCTGCTGAACTGAAGTCGCCTGATTTCATTTCCGGTCTATTTTTGAAGATTTTCTCGCCGAGTACGATTTTTTCCGGTGAGTTCTCTGGCGAGATTCAGTTAGCAGAGTACAGCTGTTTGTTCGAGCTGTTTCCACTTTTGTTTAGAGGGTTTGATTTGCTTGTTGATAAAAGAAATTGTTTGCTCTTTCTTAAATAAAGATCGAAAAGGGAAAGGCTTCGATGGTTGAAGTAAATCTGGCTGCTGCTTCTATCATTTTATTTGTTAATATCAATATTGTTATTGTTGTTATTATTATATTGGTGTTATTTCCTCATCAAAACAGATGAGAAACTTAATTGAGTTTTGATATTTTTCGGACTCGTTGAGATCATGTTTGTAAGGTGTGGTTGAACATTTTTTTTTCGAGGCAACTATAAATTCTCTGGTTGTCTTCTTACATTTTTGGTATGCAGTCATAAACTGTAAATCTTGTTCTGAACTTAGTGCAAGATAACCTGTGGCCTGTGAGTCAGTCAAGCTCTATTCTCATTCTTGTGACTTAATATGTTCTCAATGGTTGCTGTTTATTTGTTGGAAATGGACTTTTGAAATCTGGTCTAGAAGGGTAGACAGATTTGTTAAATGGTCAAGGAAGTCAACTTCAATTTTTGCCAGTGATTAACTCTATTGTCTTCTAATATTAATTTCTCGTTTACTTGATGTTTTGGTGGATTTTGTGATCGGAGGTCAAGGAAGGATTTGTATATGAACATGAAGTACACTTCACACAGTTTGAGTGCTGGCTGAGTTCGAGAAGGAATGTCTGATTTGTGCTTGTATGAGGTAAGTTCTGTTTTTCCAATGACATTAATGAATTAACTATAGAATCATCTTTATCTGATATGAAATTTTATGAAATTTGAAAACTTGTCTGACATTGTAATGGCACAAAAAGTTTGCCATGATGCCATCACATGTAATGCATGGTTGTTATTCTTTGATAATACGTCCTTTGGGAGAGTGTGCCTCTGTTTCAATGTTAACTCTAGATATCTGGCCGAATAGGTCAACTGTCCTTTAGTAAATGACATTGATAAACTGCCATAGATTTCTATATGCGTGTTTGTCAAGAAACACACATTTCAAAATTATAACAGGCCAATGTATATATAATAGATAATTGGCATTTGCACCTCAAAACTATGAGAACCACTTACCCTTTAACTCAGCAGTGCGGATAGTAATTAGTATGTAGGAAATTATATTTAAATAAAACATGATTTATTCCACTTTAGCATCTACAATTTGAAAGGATATCGAATTTTGGTTTAAATTTTCTAGTCGTAATAACAAATTTGTGTTTAGCACACAAACTGATAGATTTTACTTGGTATGAATTCCACCCCTGTGCTGCAAGTTTTAACCATTGATTTACGCTAGATTTGTGAATCAATTTGTAGCCTGTGTAATATTGACAAACAGCATGTGTGGTTTAGTGGGGAGGTTTTTTAAATGTCTTGCTTGTAGGGTAATAGTGCTCCTGGTTCGCAAGCTCTTGGCACTAATTTTAACTTGGGTTTGGATCATTTTATATGTATTGGCTACTGCTCAGGCAGGCTAATTATTCTAGGACTCTCTCTAGAACCCACAAGATTCATTTTCGATTGCATATGTTAGCATTATAGCATCTTGCTTATAGAGTGAAACTGCTCCTGGTTTCTTAAGCCCTTGGCACCTATTTTAACCTAGGCCGGAACATGTTGCATGCATTGTCTAATGCTCAGGCAAGCTAATTATTCCAAGACTCTGCCTTGAACTGATCAAATGTTTTGCCAATGGTATATAGAACACATTTAAAAGGAGAATCAGACAAATTAGTCATTGTTTGGTTAACTGCCTTTCCAAAGTTTGCATTTTATTATTAGAGTTTGTATACTTATTTGAATTTGAAGTTAGTCTGCATCTTTTCAGCTAGTTCTTTGATACTCGAACTTCTTCACCCTGAAATACAACAATCAAAACAACTAACCTGTAATGTATATCACCTACAACTTTTCTGTAATTTGCAGTTTGCTGTAATTTTCAAATTTTTGGTATTGTCTTACTCATTTTATGGAAGTATCCCATGCAGTTATTACAGCTAAAATTCCGTAACTGCTGTTACAGTTAGAAGACTTAGTTTGGGATGACTTTTGCCAGAGTGATGATCATATAGTTCCTCATTCTGGTACTGGAAGTGCAGTTGATCATTCCATTCTGGGTGATAGCCACAAGAAACCTTGCTGTGTAGTAACAAGCTTTTCAAATAGTACTGGGGATATATCTTCGGTTGGGTATGTCCATCCTGGAAGAGATCAAAGGGGATTTCCGTCACTGAATAAAAGAACGTTCACAATGCTGGAAAATGATTCCTGGTGCAACACGCCAAGTGGCGTATCTCCATCTGAAAGTAACTCCATCAGAGAGGCATCAAGTGTAGCCTCAGAAAACACCACATCATCTCATTATGCCTCAAAAAGCAATAAGACGGAGTCAAAGAATCATGAAACTTGTGCGAATGATAACATTCTTAGTGACAAGAACACTGATAACAGCTCTTTTGGCAAAGCTCTTGGTGACATTACTCACCCAGGAAATAATCTCAGTTTTTTTGAGAATGCAGAGAACAAAGATTCAACTGAACTTTTGTTTTATGGTTGGCCAGAAATTGGAAACTTTGACGATGTTGACAGGATGTTTAGGTAATGCCAAGTTTCTTCTATGATTAGGGTTGTCATTTTTATCATGTTGTTTTTTGCTAACAAATTTGCACTTTACTCAGTAGTTGTGATTCAACATTTGGGCTTGGTTCCAGTAAAGAAGACGGACTGGGCTGGTTTGAATCTGCAGATAACGTAGGAGGATCTGGAGACATAGTCAAGCCTGAGTTTGAGTTTCCATATCCTGAGCCAAATCCAGTGGAATGTAATCCACAACAACATGACTCTTCTAAGAATGATTTCCTCAACGATTTTTCCATGATGGGGGACGGTTCTTGGATTTCAGAGAAATCTGATTCATACATGTCTTTTGTGAATGGACCTGCTATGGCCAACAGCAAAGATAGTTTTATCCCCAAAGAACAGGTTATTTTATATCATGATTTCATGTGTGGCTTTTCCAGATAAAGCAAGCTGATCTGTTATAGCAATTATTTTGAAAATACTGTTTACCCCTAAGATTATATGACTGTGGTAGAATGCGTTTAACAAGATTCATTAAATTTAGTTAGTCAATTAATTTTTCCCTTGGTTCAATTTTTTTCTTGTAAAATAGAATTTTGTATGTCTTTTTCAAGGTACTCAAGGAGGTTGTGGTTGTCATTTGGTAGGTCATTTCTGTGTAAACACTATGACCTCTTAAAATTTATATTTAATATCCTTGGCAGATCAGCGATAACAAAAATAAGGTTAAGCTACAGGCCCAATACGGTAAAACAAAAGAAACCTATTTGGAAAATGGTAGTTTCAATTTTGCGATTGACCTACCCAATGAAGCAGTGCAGCTCCCTCCATCTTACGTGCACTCGAACAACAGCCCTTCTTCTGATCTGACCTCGATAAATCCGGCTCCATCTTCTGTCAAATCCGAGACGCATGGCTTGATATCCCCAAGAAATCCTTCCCATGCATCCATCCAATTGCACACTGACCCTAAATTTTCAATGGCTGCTCCAGTCATGGCTGGAAAAACAGAGAAGCTACATAATCGTCAAGGTAAGCTATCTTCTGCTTTTGGTAGTTTGGAAAATGCAAACGCTGCAGTGCCAGTTTCAATTGCTGAACCTGGCTTCACAGGAAAGCAAGTACAGTATTCTGGAGACAAATCCGAGAAACATGGTGATCCTGGTGGTGCGAGCCTTTTAATTCCGGCGGAGTTAGGTTCCTCACATATACAAGAAAGGTCAACAATGAATTCGGGCGTGGATGATGTTTCGCAGGAAGCTGTTAGTTTTCGACAGCTTAAGCTTGTTATGAAACAGGTATTATTTTTTGCTGGGTATTTTGGAAATATTCTCTCATATTCAAATTAACATTACTAGATTACGTGACTATCTATTTTGAGTGCTGCCACATTTTGTATGCTCGCTTCATCAACATCTATTGTGAATTATCGCACAATGTTTTATGCATGCACACAAATTCCATCTTGTCAATTGATGTCCGAGTGTTATAATGCTATGCAAGACCAGACCAACTTTCTTTTTATCCCTATTGCATTATCAAGTAGAAGATTGAGAGCTTTTGACTTTATAGCTTTGGCATATTTAGTTTTTCTGCTTATATGGGGAAATGCAAATATGTGCTCTTATGTGCACGAGTCCTTAGCTGCCTAGTCTCCAAATTATAACTCTCAATCCTGGGCCAGTGAATTTGGAAGTACTCAGGTGTATTTTGTTACGGTAATAGTTTAAAAGAGTTTTTGGGTGGCTTTTCTTTGCATCATAATGCAACTTCATGAATTCAGGCCACAGCATGATCATGCAACTCCCATGTTATTTATTGATATCGAGCTTTCTTTATTGTTCATGAGCTTCACACTCCTCAATTGAAGGGTTCTCTATCTTGTTAGATATTTAAATATGTTGAATTAATTGCTTTCGACATTCTTGGACTAGCTGGATTCGAGGACAAAGATATGCATAAGGGACAGTTTGTACCGTCTGGCCAGAAGTGCCGAACAGAGGCACAACCATGCGAACTTGAATGATAATGGTGGGGCTGAAAGAGATGCTGGTGGAGCGCTCTTGCCTGCAGGGGCAAACAAGTATGAGATCTCTTTCCTCCTCAGACCTTTTCCTGAATGGTTTTATGAAACAATTTAGGAGGAATCTTTTATTATTATTAGAAGCTTGTTGTCCTTCATGCATTGGACTAGATCTAGAAATTATTCTTATTCTGAACTAAAGGAGTTTGAATGAATTATTGTGGCAGAAGAAAAAACTAGTCGACTACCATGAGTTGGTAGTGTTTTTCTTTTTTTTTNGGTGATACAAAGCTATGGCTTTAATAAAAATTGAAAAACTCTTTGATGAGTTGTAAATGAGAGCTTTATTTCATTATTTGTGTGAATCCAGAATTGGACATTAATTCCCCCCTGTAAAATTGGACTAAATTGTTGAGAACTAAACGTACAAGTTGACAATTGAAATCACTTACAAACCTTTCTCATAGGATAAAATATATCATTCTTTTTTTCTTTTCCTTTTCCTTTCCCCATCTAAAGCGGAAACTGTTTTGGGTGCAACAGTTTCATGGATATAGAAACGGACACGAATCCTATCGACCGCTCGATAGCCCATTTATTATTTCACAGGCCTCCAGAACCTTCCAACACAGTGAGATTCTATGATGCTAAAACATCTCTTCCCTATTTCCTGCATGCATTAATCCATGCGAACTGAACTCTAAACAGCATCACATTTTTTTTTATTTCATGAGCAGATTCGTGGATCTGTCACGGACCCACCTGTGATGGTTGATAATATGATCACTTGTGAAGAAAATGCCTCCAAAATAGAGAATGACACTGACCGCTAACTGCAGTAGTCTCCAGAGGAAGAGTCATAATAAGTGTCCATTGTATTTAAAGCTTGCTTCGCTGACCATTGTTAGCATAGTCTCGAGAGGAAGAGTCATAAATGTCGATTGTATCTAATGCTTGCTGTACTCGACCACCGTCAGTATTGCCGTAAAATTTGTATAATGAGTTGTTTAATTTTCACATAATTTCCTGTTTCTTTTCCTTTTTGTTTTTGTTTTTTAATCATCAGCACCTCCAACGTGGCTGTAATTCTGGGAAACAACTTTGATATCTTGTCTGGTAGGCTCTAATGGTGGTGTGTTGGAGCCTTGTTCCAGAGTTATCTATACTGCTCGGTGCAATCTCGTGCTTATTTCTAACTTGGTAAATCTGCATGTATTGTCTCATTAGTTTGAACCTTCTATAAAGTGTGAACATATAAACAACTAATGATTTGGGATGGTATTCGAACCATGCCACTTGTATGTCGGTCAAAAAGTGAGTCGTTAAACACCGTTTCTCTATTACTATGTATCGTCCCTTTTTGTACAGTTTTGTTCTTAACATTTTTTTCAA